>JBBMKB010086952.1:0-11725 GCA_037833945.1 Alaria marginata
CATGGAAGCTTCCACCACTTCCATGGAAGCTTCCACCGCTTCCATGGAAGCTTCCATAGCTTCCATGGAATCTTCCATCTACTTCCACGAAAAAAGCAAATAATGTACATGACCCCGCATGGCCCGTGGCCGCCGCGCCGTGCTCTCGAAGCCGGGAAAATAGAGTCAGTTTCCAGGGAGTGCCCCGGCGCCTATCTCCGCTCCGCCGTGCCGGGCAGGCCGCGGGAAACTCGCTCAGTCGGAAACGCCCCGCCGCTCGAACACATCTGCCCCATGAACAACAAACCCCAATTGACTCGCCCCGTGTGCCATATGCGTGTCCTGCTGATGTGGTTGGTTTCTTTTGTCGAAGCCTGTGATTCTCCATTCGACTGCACCATCTCTCCTCTGCTGCTTGCTGCTGCTTCCTGCCTGGTACCTGGTACGTAGGTGTTTTGTGTTTTGTACAACTCTAGGCGAAACTGTAAGCAATCTTTGGAGTAACGATTTGTACCCCAAAGGTCTTTACATTTCCGTTCATGCTGGTATTCAAGACTGCTGCTGCTGTGCTCGTCCCCAACGTAGAGTACGACCACGTACGAGGTAGACATGTATAGCAGCAGCAGTACAGCAGCACGGGTCGGTTCTCGCAGACAGCGGTCAGCAGCAAGCAGCAGTAGTCCGTACCTACCTGCTGTGTGTTGTCTGTGTTCGCCTATAGACCACGATGCAGCACGGGCACATTCAGTATGAGGCGTTGACTTTTTTTCGTCGGACATGTACACCATTCTGGACGGAAAAGTTAGGGCCGTTTGATGCTCACTTTGTCACACAAACGATCCCTATAGTGCTGTCCATATTGGTACGATCTCGTTTGTGCTCCTTTTTCATGGCAGTCACGCGCTGCTCATTCACTTTGATGAGCACATTAATACTTTACATGGTTGAAGGGTTTTAGCTTCTCCATTGACCAGCACCCGGCACCCTTTTTGCGTTTTGCTTTTTGTTTCGAGTCTGTCGTGCTGTAACTGTTGGCTGTGTAAAACCCTCTTGCCTCTGAGACAGTATCTCTCCCTCTTCTTGCTGTTGTGCTCCACAGCCGATCGGCCAGGCTTTCGCGTTGTGGTGTTCCTTTTTTAATACCTCGTAGCTATCACGCTGCGCATTTGTTTTCGCACGACCACATAGATACATCGTACAACGTTGAAGTTTTCCGGCCTCTCTCTCGACTACCACCATCATCAGGTATCCTTTGTTTGCGTTTTGCTTGTTTTTTTCGACCCGCGAATACCTATGATACGAGAGGACTGCTGCTGCCGTTGAACCTAGCATGATGAGCACATGGTCTAAGCATTGTGCTACGCTACGCTTCGATGCTGCATGACAAGTTGTGTTTATTTTCCCGTTAGAACGATACCATAACCAGTGTCATGACAAACTGCCTTGCTCTACAACAACCCACTTTTTACACATTTACACAAACCATGCCTCCTTCCCGCATGCCAGCTTGCGTCGCCCCGTGGGGAACACCCCACTCCCCGAAGGGGAGCCTTGTATGTCTACGTATAATATGTACTCGTTTTTTTTTTCTGGCCTGTTTTTCTCCGGCGGCCGACGGTTTTTTCTCTCGCTTTCGGCTGCGGGGCAAGCGAGGCACTCATGGGTGCATGCCGACGCATGTCTGGATCTCGGCCGAGCTCCGTGGAGGTGCTCTGCGCACTAAACGTCGCTGAGTTGGCTCTAAGATTGAGCAAATTAATACTTGAATACTGCCGAATTGAGAAGGAAATGTTGGGCGACGAATGAGTGCATGATGAACGATGAGTTTTTGATTGTGACAAATCGTGTTCGGGCCAACGAGAAATGGGGCCCATTTAGAACCGAGATGAACCAACTGTTCAAGTGAAAATAGAAAAGGGTATAACTGATAGGGGCTTTTAGGTTGACAGCATCAAAGTTTACTCGTATGTAATTGAGTTATGTTTGTGTAAATATATATATACGATCGAAACAACTTTAGTTGTGCACGAACAACTCGCCCGGCAGAAATAACCGACGCACAACCGCGAGATTCCGCCTTGTAGGCAAGAAGACCACGGGAAGTCAGAAGTGCGTCCAAACGTTATGAAAAACAACAACAATCACCCCCCACGATGTCCTCCGCACAGCACCACATGTACTCATTCTCGTTCCAAGTTTCCTGTCAGGGTCAAATCTGTCGCAGGCTCACTTCTTGCAGACTTTGCCACACCTTGCATACATACCAGGTACACATTAAACACAACAGTATAGCCAAAAAATGCACCAACTGCTACTGATCATATCCTACGAGGCAAGACTCAACCAAATCAAATGCTAACGCAAGGGAAGGGAACACCAAAAATATGCAAACACCTAAAGGCGAGGAGGTAACAAGATCCCGCATCGAGTAACCATCGCATCAACAATCGATCTTTTTAACCAACCTTGGGGGACTAAAGATGTTTGCGATTCCACACGACTCCATATGTGTCAATCTAGAGGTGCCACCACATGCAAACCAAACCAATGTCAAGTGCGCGATACAGCAGATGCCCAGAGACGACTCCTACTGTGGCTTGTCCTTGACGCAAAGCTATACCTAGCCCTTGAATGAGGCACGGCATCTGTGTTCAGTCAATATGCAGCAACGCATGTATCGTCTTACTTGACCACGATTACGTCTCTTACGGCAAACTATTCCTTCCGCAGTTTGTTCTGAAAATGGGGCAGCCAAGTGCTATCGAACTTCTGTGTAAACAGCACTCCTTCTCCCGGGGTCTAAACCTGCTGTTTGGCCGTAATTTCCTCCATACAAAGTTCACTATGAGGATTGTACCCTCAACGACAAAACAGCGTGTAACCTACCCACCACAAGACATCCGCCCTGGACTCAACACCTACTGAAAATCAGTATTTCTCTTGATACACAGTTCACTTGGAGGATTAACTCCTCGACAACCAAACAGAGTCTAATCTACCTACCACAGCGCATTCCTCCTGGAGTCTACACCTACCGGCTAATGCGTATTTCCCTTGATTCAAAGTTCACTCCCAGGATTGAATCCTCGACAATAAAACAGCGTCTAACCTACCCACCACAATGTGACTTCTAAGTTCCCGGTATAGGTGTGAAACCTAGGCGTCACGACAGGTGCACCACGCGTACGCACATGAAATCATCGGACTCACACCGGCTCCTTGCACAGGGCGACAACCAGCGCTCCCGTTACGGGACAACCCCTTTGGAGTCAGCATCGTGCACGACCAGCCCTGTCCCATATATAGCCAACACGCAAGTCACCCCATCCAATACATGCACAGCTCTACACAACAATCACTACAATCAAACACTCAAGGCACACTTTGCGCACACGACAAAACCGCGAATATCTGCCCCACGTAGACGAGTTGCAGCACAACATTGGGGGCTACTGTAATTCGACTGCAATTCTAACACATATTATCCTGCCCTCTTACGAGGCATAGCGATAACACGGTATACGCATGCTGTCGATCGTGTACCTGCTACTGTTACATACACCTATGTGAGCCTCCGGTGCACCCTCTTTGCTTTGGTTTGAACGTGTTGCCCAAATTGCGTCTACCAATGAAAGTTAGGCATCAACGAACGGTGGTGCCGATCCCATGCATATAGTAGCCGGGCCTTTCATGCCATGCCGCCGTCGGGCATCGCCATTTGTGCTGGAGGTTGAGCTCTCGCTTCCGGACATACATATCGTTCCCGTTTAGCTCTGTTGTCACCCCTCTGCTGTAGGGCAGACGAACAAAACCAGCACACAGTTAGGTCGACGCTTCAAGACGCCAAGCGATCCGCTGGGAGCATAATCTACGCCACAAAATGAAACAAGTGGCAAGGTTCGTGCATATACCCTGGACGCGTTCTACGATAGAGGTAGTATTTTTGTCTTTTTAGTTCCTTGATGACGAGACTCCTTAACCCAAAATGGTCAGAATGTCATTCTTTTTTGGCAATATACTTTTTTCGTATAGATGGTCCAAGGGTTCTTCCGTCGGGTTGCACTTTCAGCTTGCTCAAAATCTGGTTTTCGGTGAGGCATAGAGCTCCTCAGATGAGGAGCTTCAGAAAAACGATGGTGAACCTCTATTATCGTAGAATGTGTCCCTGTACCGCGTTGCACGAACGCGGGACGTCTGAGTAAAACCGTGAACAGCTGCGCGGAAAGTGGGTGTATGCTCCAATACAGCGGGGAAGCCCGGGCTGGTTAAGTGGGAAGATTTTTATGGCCCGAGTGCACATTCTCACCTTCTTAAAAGCCTTCGTCATGGCCTTCGAGGACCCCGCGCAGGGTGTGGTACCACTCGAAGTGTCTGATGTAGTCCGCATCCACTGTCTCATCGATTCGTCCAACCGTCAGCAAATCCAGTGCGAAACGCAGAAGGTGGCGAACACCGTCTAGTACGTCGCCAAAACCAAGCTCGGGCACGCAACCATGATCTAAGCAAACGAAACACGGCGTGGGCAAGCACGGGCGGGTATCTGCTATGATATACCTGGTAGGAATTATTCAAGTTTAGTATTGCGTTTCGTCGGTGCACTCGGCCGTTTGTACGATAATTGATTGCTGAGTCAATCGAGCGCTGCAGGACACATCTTGACCGGAAATAATCGTACCTGTGGGAGATGGGCCGAAGAGCACGTTGGGCGGCGGGCGGTCAGCGAGTGCCGAAAACGCGACCCTAGCCCACCCGAACAACTCGTTGAAGAACACGAGCTGTTGACCAAGCTCGATTTGGGTGCGTGAGACGCGGTGGGCAGCCATTCCGTCGTAGATAAACGCAGCCTGGAGGCAAGGATGAAGTAGGCGGGGGGACGCGAGAGCGGGGTCAGAGATAGAGACACCACGGCGATCAAAAGGAGGTGTTCTATGTATGGGTGGAAAAACGTCCGGCAACCTGGTTGCCGGTTCGTAGTAAACGTAGACACATTCTACGATAGAGGTTCACCATTTGTTTCTGAAGCTCCTCACTTCAGGGGCCCTATACCCTCACCGAAGAAATTATTTTGAGCAAACTGAAAGTAAGTGCAATCCGATGAAAAAACCCGTGGCCCCTCTCTACAAAAAAAGCATTTTCCAAAAATAGAATGACATTCCTATACTATTAGTAAGTCAGTTTGGGTTGAGGAGCCCCGTCATCTAGAAAATAAATCGCCAAAAATGCTACCTCTATCGTAGAACGCGTCCGTACACAGTGCTTGGTATGTGGGTCTCCTGCGGCGACCGCTGCATCCATCATCCCGGCGTACGATGGATACTTTCGTCACATTCGCCCTTCAAGTTCAAGAGGGAAGCGCAGCCGTTTCAGTGCGGCGTCACGGTAGCCCTTATCCGATAGCCCTCGGGCAGTCGGGTTTGCTCGCTGCTAATTGAAAGTGCGCCTCATTCGTCTCTTCGTGTGCGTGCATACCTACGCATACGATATACATTCCACCTCAACACCTCCACTACAGCCAAGCTGTACTCCTCGACTCTTACCATGCGAGGGCTTGTGTGGTTCCAGGTGTACACGCCGGTAGGGTAAGTGACTTGACCCTCCGCCTGGTTTCCGGACGTAAAACAAAGTTGGGGTGTGGAGGTTAGATTTCGCGGATGGTCACGAGGACGCTAGTACAAGCAACACAGTACAGGACACATACTTTACTAAAAAAACCAAGAGCTATGAAAGCCAAGCTGAGATGTGCGAAAAATACGAAATTCGGCAGCCATTTCACTGAAGCAGTTGCAGTATTACGGGGGAACGTAGTTAACAGGACCAAATATTGTTAGTAAAAATAGATACATATATAGGTTTTTGTGTCTACCGTAGGTCCTGTTAACTACGTTCCCCCGTAATAGTGTAGAACACACTCTGACTCAAATATAAACACCAGCTTCAGCCAGCATTGCTGTTTCCTACACAAGGTGCCTTGTGGCGCTCATCGGTTTGCTCACAAGCACGACTTACAGTCTCCACGCCTTCCTGCGCCGCACCGAAGTCTCCGATAGCTAACCGCGCGAGCTCCAAGTTGTGCGCTTGTGTGACGAAGACGTTTTGCATCTTGATGTCCTTGTGCATTAGGTTGCTGTCGTTTCCTGAAACGACGAATCTCAAGAGCTGTGCGTGCACAAACGGTCGAAGCGAAGATAACGTGGACCACATCTGTATTAATCAGGTGCATGACATTCTATGGACTTCATGGACCTCAGTGAACAACTGTTGTCCTGGTAGGACGGAGAGTCTAGCTGACTGTTGGCGTTGAGTTGTCGGCGTTAGACCCAAACTTGGACCTGAAAGGCCCGTGTAATGGCGGGGCTAGACACCCAGTTGTCAGGAGCGCGACTGCGTTCGGTTCCACATCGATAGTTAGCGAAAGGGAGGTATGTGTCTTTTGGAATCTTCAGGCCAAAGCCAGTCATCATGTGGGCAGACACAAATCCAAGTACAAACCTCGCGAAGACAAATCTGAACAGGAGCAGCGAAGATCGGTCGCGACCCGTTCTATAGTATACCTGGAATATGATTCGGGTGATGGCCTTGATCCAAACGAAGTGGCGGTTGCGAAGGGGTCCGGCTTGCTCCAGAAACGAAGAGAGAGGTCTGCACACAACACCAACGGGGGCAAGCCATACTTGTGAGAAATGGGTCCCAGACCGCAACAAAAATAATGATAGTGGACAACGCTAGCACGCATACAGCGCCTAGGAGGGTGGGAGCGGCAGTGTTGTCTATTGCCACCCTTCTGGAGCCGTACATGGTGTGCGTTCCCAGAAGATTACAAAGAAATACAGATGAAACTCACACGGCGATTTCCAATACCAGCATCGCCGGAGCTTCCGTTGGCCCATGGGCAGCTAAATATCCCAGCGGCCGCAGCACGTGGTCTAGCCGGAGCCAGGCTCGCGCGTGCATGTCAGCCTCGGCACGTAGCTGGTTCAGAGAGTCTTGCGGGCACTTGGTGGTCTTGGTCGCCACCTGAATCGGGTCGGGATGGGAAATGGATTTTAGTAACAAGAACGAGGTCTACAGGGCAGAGTATAAAATAAACCGTTTACAGTGCGTTGAATCCCGGCGCCGAGTATTTCAGCATATTTACGCCGTAGACTGAAACACGAAAGGGGTTACAGTAGAGAGCCATACGCATCTCTCTCGAGCCGTTGTTTATGCTGCCCGACACTGAATCGACTCACTCTCGCAGTTCACATACTTGGTCTCTGGCCCACCATACCATAAGTACGGTGTGCGCGGAGTTATCCCACGGTAGGGGTGCAGCATAAGTATACGGGCTCGTAACATAGAGAGCTCAACATCTCATTCGAAGCATGACTTCGAAGACATTCGCTCGCGCAACCCCACCAACGTTTCTTTGAGCTAGTTCTTAAAACAAATGCTCGTGACTTTTTCATACTAACCGGTACAGTGGTTCCTGATTTGAGGAGCTCAATCAGACAGGAACGTTTGGCCCAAAAAGTGCAACCCCTACCGTGGGATGACTCCGCGGATAACTTGGTACTGTTAACGGGCTCATTTTCATAGGGTGGAGTCCGCGCCAGTGTGAGTCGACTTTAGACTTCGGAAGAGAGCCAAACAACAATGACAGAGGCAGCATACGCACATCTAGGCATAGTTTTATTATGTGTATTGTGGTTCACAACAATACCAGCCCATGCGTAAGGCCAAATGCGCCATACGAAGGAGTGTCGCGACAACCTGACCTCTTGGATTTCGCAGCAGCCCGTTATCGGAACTGAATGACATTAACCTCCGGCTACTGACGCACTCGTCTTACACGACCCACGGCGGACACGAACGCGTGGTGAAGCCGAGTAAACGTCACGTCGTGTAGGATACGGTCTAGGCACGTAGATGGTTACACCGAGTTGGCACTGCAGGTAATCCTCAGCACCGATATGGGGCTTGTGTTAGATGATTCCACTGATAGCAGCCCACCGCAAATATATATATTTATTAATTTATCTGCGCCACCCATTGATGCCGTCGAGCAGTCTCTCGCGCGGACTTCAAACGAACACAATTATACGCCGCCCACAAGAGCAGTATGATTACCCACCAGAGAGAAGCCGAATTATGTGCATCAACTCCAACGCATAGCTACTACAGTACACCTGCTCGTTCTAAACTATCAAATAGTACTGTAGCTATAGATACGCAGACGTACGCGATACTTCAATACTAGGGCAGTTGAACATTGCGGAACCACTGAACTCATGTAAGAGGAACGGGCGATGTAGGTGCTTGGGGGGAATACTAGCGGATTGCTGAAAGCACCAGCCCTGAAACCACACGCGATCGTTTGTAGCACAGCGAAATTTGGCAGATCGAATGGAGCAGTTGCTGCTGTTCTATGCAGGGTGCGCCTGCATACGTCTTTCGCCGAATATCAATGTACACGTATGGGGGAGCAAATTTGTGAGCACGTGGATACTGGACAGGAGCTACCACACTGTAGGTATCACGCAACTGCCGTGTTTTCTCCGAGGGTCTACATCTCGTTCTTTAGGGCGCGCTTTAGATCTGGCTCCAGGGCCCTGACCCTAGGTTCAGAGCCCTAGCTGCACTTCTAGAGAGTAGCGTGCTACTACTCGATTACGCTCCAATCTTCTGGCTCTATCTACGACGGCTCTCTTGGAAGTCACTACACCACAGTAGTACAGCCCATAATCACTTCCTTCTTGTGACTGTATACTGACTATTATATCAACATTGGCTATGTACTATGTTCACCAAGAGAGAACCGAGCTTCCCGGGAGTATACAAGCGGCACCATGCTATACAGTACTCACTCTAAACATCGCAGTTATGATCTGAACTATAGGCGTTGCTGGTGTAGCCACTATGAGGGCATATCGCAGGGGCTGGACAAAACAGGAGCCGAACAAACAATGAGCCTCAATAGTTATACGCTAAAAGGTTTTATCTGCACAAGCAATGCTTGGTACACTAGACTGCGAACACTGTCATGTCCCAACACCTGTTATTTCAGTGCATTTCCACCCAGATATGTGCTAGACACTTTCTCCTTCCATACTTGCAAAGAGCAACTAGGCGACCTTGGGGTGAACTCCTCCCACGTGATGAGTTCGTCCCTCCAGCTATATCGCTACTCAGCGAACGTGGAGCCATCGGTAGTGACCAGGGTTAAGACAGCGACAAATAGGGTTTTGAGCCAGGCACTACGTTCGCTTTTAGGGGTACGGTATCAACTCCAGTACCCTGCTTTGACACATTGGGTTTGAGGAGCGGGCTTCTTCTAGGACCATCAGTTGATATTTTATGCATCATGTTGATGTGACAGGGGAAAGTGGGTCTGCGAGTGGGGGCGGCAGCAACGATTGGCGAGACTAAACCGTCTGGGTCATTGTTATCCTCACCTCCATAAGAAGCTGGGTACCGCCTTCGTCGAAGATCTTCGCCCGGTACACAGTCCCTTGTCCTCCACTGCCGAGCATTTCCCGGTAGTCCACGCATATTCTCACCGGGCCCGTGCCATTGAGATGCACTTGACCGTCGCTGTCCCGGCTGAGCGGTAGCTGTTCCATCGAGATGCCTAAATACAATGCGTGTACGTAGAGGTAGAGGCACACCCGGAGCCACGGCAGGCCAAACCAAAGAAAGTCTGCACAACGACTTTCAAGGGAGGCCTGCGAAGTCGATGAGCAGCTCTCGCTGTGCCCCTCCCCTCCCCTCCCCGCCCTAGCTGCGTATGCGCCCGCTTGCCCTCAATGCTGGTCTGTACACGTGGGTCTCTGCCGAAGACGGCCATCTACCAGCGCGGAGCGATCGTCCGTCTTGTACGGAAGAAACCTCCCGATTAGACGACCACATGAAGATGGGGATGGACCTCCGGATGACTGCGCCGTCTCTATTCGGGCGAATGGAGCACGTACTCGTGGGGCAGGGATGCAGAATAAATATGCTTTTGCTTGCGTATTGTTTTCTGCTGTTGTTCTTGCTTGTCTCCCTTGCCGTGGTAACAGGGCAAGGAGCAAGATTGGGGCCACGCAGTGCGTTTAGCGTTCTGCCGTATAATATCGAACTACCATAGTATTCAGTGCACCGTATGATGGCGACAACATAATAATAGCGTTTGGAACGGTGTCCATGCACAAAGTCTAGTCATCATTGCCAGGCCTTTCGTCTGCCTTGATCGACCGATGTCGAACTACGGTATTGACTAAACCACAAGTAAGTAATCACGGTCAGGTGTTCCGACGGGCACATTTAAACACCGACCGATGTTCACTTTACGAGAAATCAATGTAAACCCGTGCTGCGGTTCGGGTGGCCCATTGGATCCCAGACAATTCTCGCTCACGGGGATTTTCAAGTGAGGAGCTAGTCAATATCTCTGGAGCATATCTGCATGAAACCATCTATATTATTATTCGTTTGATACCTACGGTACTGCAGTCCACCAAATTGTGGGTCGGCCGCTTGTCAGTTTTCTCAAAGTCCATTGTTGAGTGGGGTTTAGGTGATGTATATAGAGATCCTCGAAACAGAAGCCTGAGAAGAAGCAGATGCTGCCCCTACCATCGTACATACATACATAGTCTGTATGATATCATACATGGTACTGGTAGTGTTTTTTATTTATTTATTATAACATTATTAATAATAGCGCTGACAACAATGGATTGCAAGGAGTATGTATGTATACATACTTAGTATAATACGTGCTTTGTGCCAGCGGTTTCAAGAATTTGTACCGTAATTACAGTGTGATAGCGTAAGCTAATCTTGATTTTCCTCCATGTCTAACAAGAAGTGTTCAAACCCGAGCGTTTCGGGGGGCTGCGCGTGGACGATTACAATCGTGCAAGTAAGTATTGATTGGTGCCACAGCAGCATCATTCATTGTGATCGAGCACACTGAGCTTTGATAAAACCTTTTAAAGATTTCTACTTATTAATACGGCAACAGGGCAGACGGCCTCCGAGCCCTGATACCAGGTAACTACTGTAACTCACGTCGAGCGAAGAGCCATTGGGTCTTGCCCCGTATACTATGAATGCATGGTATTATTAATATTGATAGGTGATCGATAAGGATACTTCAAAGTTCAAACCCCCAACACAAACTATGCTCTCCCTTGGAACAACCGAAAATAATTTTCGACACTACACTCAATTGTTTTCTTTTATGGCTCCTAATATAGAGGGGGGGGGTACGATTTGGGGGTAGACGTTACTCTAAATCCTGTATAAACCTTGATCGAATACTATTTCCTATATGCAAGATACTCCACCCTAAATCTGATCTAAATCATGATCCCATACTACTTCTACATATAATATAGTCTACACTAAATCCTATAGAATCCATGATCTCATATTTTTTCCTATTTGTAGGATATTCCACACTAAATCCTATATAAATCAGTATCCCATCCTATTTTCTATGATACTACAGTAGCATATACCAGGTATCATGTATTCCACACTACATTCTATAAAAGCCATGATCCTGTGATATTTTCTATTTATGATTTATTCCTTTAGAAAAACGTGGTATGATATTCATATGTACATTATAAAAATTAAAAATACACTCCAGCTGTGAGATCGAAAATTTGGTTGAAACTCATCTTTGCAAGCTGTTTGTGATGTGTGATACTCCGATCGCGCGTATTACTGGATGTGTATGTCCTCATGAAAGATATAGGTCGGCGGCTCCCCTTAGTGC
>JBBMKB010086963.1:0-11724 GCA_037833945.1 Alaria marginata
GCGGTTCGAATAAGGCGGCCACCCGATATAGGGCGGTTGAAATCGGTTGGCACGACTGTAAGTCTGAGTACAACTGCTTATACGAATAGGGCGGTCTCTCGACATAAGGCGGCCAAAATCCATTCGCACTATACCGCCTTATATAGGCCCTACTACCGTGCCGCAATAAATCATTTTCCGGGTACTATGCGAAGCGTAGAAATCCGCAAATAATAAAATTAAGTTCATTCGATGGTTATCTCGTGTTATAATTTTTTTACCATGCAGTTGTGTACGGCAGAAAGGGGGGCACTTTATCGCGACAAGGCAAAAATAAAACGTACGAAGCCGGAAAACAACGTGGAGACACAGGCAACACGAACAGTAGGTTGGCTCCTGTAGTGCTGCATGGCAAACGGTCAGGTCATCCGTCGAGCCTGGTCCTCGGGTTGGGTACTATCATACAAAGTAGTCATTCCGACCCAACGTATATATAATACAAGCAAGAAGAAAAGGTGCATGGTTCCGAAATAAACTTCCTCATGTACAAAGCGCTACTACGCTGTGCGTCGAAACGATATATTAAGAGCGTACCAGTAGATTCCAGACCCCATCTTCAGTTGAACTGCTGCGTGTGACAGACTACTGGAGTGCTCTGTGCACCCAGCGTCACGGTCATCAGAGTTGACCTTCTACGCTGCCTGAATACTGAATACCGTCTGTAACCGCGCTAGAGTTAGCGGGAAATCAACGAGGATTGCCCACCAATTGCTGCGGAGTGTAAACAAAATTCGTGCGTGGTAAACCCGCTTCAAGTCCCGCCTGCGTGGTTTCCACGCCAACGGATAAGTACGAACGTCCTAGCTGCGGGGTACCCAGCAAACCACCATATGTTCTTCCGTTTTTGCGAACTTAACTCCCGTCGTGGTTGCATCATTTCCGAACCGCAGTCGCATGTAAGGACGTTGTGTATCAACACAAAGCCCCCTCCAGGTGGCAGAAGCATCTTGACGACGGCTTGAGTACACAAAAGCCAAAGAGGACCCCGGGAAACAAACAACATGCATTACTTGTATATTAACCCTATGTGCGTGGGTCGAGAGTTTGGTACATAGTAAACAGGACCTACGGTACCCACAAAAACCTATTTATTTACTTATTTTTACTCACTATAATTGGTCCTGTTTACTATGGACCCCCGTAATAGTTGAGGACAACAACATATGGCAGATGAAGAAATCAAGGGTTGTATCATACTTCGAGTACGTAGCTTAAGTGTTTATTTATGACTGTACTCTGAACTGTGAAGAAAAACTATAGCTCGTCACTCGTAAAAGGAAAAAAAGTAGGTGTGTGGGGAGAGAGTTGGGTGTCAGGTACTTGGTTGAACAAATCGGGTACTTGGTTGAACAAATCGGGCCAAGGGGGCCTTGCGCTGGTAGTAGTTAAACTGCCTGGCTGGTGCTTGGAAAGTGAAGATGAGTAATGCTGAACGTGCCGCTTGCGGATCATAAATGCTTTCGCGATTTATGGACTGCTGAAGTCCATGCGAGTACTGTTCGAGTACTCGTATTTTGCGAAGAGAAGAGTGTATCAACTTAGGACCATACCAGGTACAAAGCATAGTGAGTGCTGAGGGCGCTGCACCTTGGTGTCTCGACGTGTGAGCGACCGTCCGTTGTATATACGATTGGTGACATTATATCTCACCTTTCACTGGTGGTCCATCCCTCCCTCGCTCCGAGGTAGGCGTCTGGAGGGTTATCGGCAGGGCTGGTCCGCCACCGTCATCACCTACTGCTCTAACGCTGTTGTAGTGATAATCGCCATGATAACTCAAGTGAATCGTTAACCTCGCCTTCTCGAACGGGATAAAAAACCGGGGCGCCTTGAACTGATGCACGACAACGTTGGTCTGCTTGTACAGCGGGACAGTCGACGGCAGCAGCACCATACGAGTGAGACGAGTATGCGCATCGACGTTGTCAGGGTCGACGTCAAGCTCACGGAGTGTTCGCCGTCGAAACCGTACGCAAATGCTTCAAACTGGGCACGCGCGACAAATCACGTTTTTAGAGGAACGCATTTTTTGTCGGGGAATCCCTTCAACTTTCTTGGGAACCAAGTATAATACCGACCAAAAAAACACGAGTTCGATCTACTCAAGAGATCAAGAAGAGTGTGCAGCAATACGAGTAGCATCATAATAAGCGTGCCTTACAGCTCCTTATATTACACTTCGGACACGTTCCCTACCCCAGCAACCCGGCCTGCTTCGCCAGACTGATGCCGTAATCACCATTTTTTCGACAGGTTTCCTTGCAAGGCCCCAGAGTTTTATTTCAACGCCGGCAAAACTTCTCGACAGGTGTACGTTACATGTTACATCACGCACAGACCGTGTGAATACGAGGCTGCTTCAGGTTCGTTTCTCCGCAACGCACCTTGTACAGTTGACTCGCCGCCACAAGCTCCTGATTCCCCCCCCACTCCGCATCCCCTCGCATGCGCCCTAGATAGACACCAAACGGCTCGTCGTCTTCCATGTACGGCTCGAACATGTCCCTGTTGCGCTCTAGATGATCCGTAATCTGCGATGACAAAACAGTGCGTCGTGGTTGGCAGGCAGCAGGGAAGAGTACAAAAAGTGTGAGGACTGCTGGAAGAATCGCTTTGTCAACAACCCGCTTGTCCACTGCGCGGCATCTGCAATCTGGACCCAGGGGGGGCGGGGTGTACTCATCATCATGCATGGCCGTCGACTTAGACCATACACCCTCGCACCCCTACAAAACCGCGACGAAGCCCGTCGGGTTTTTCCCAACCAATCAAAAATGGTTTGCGCCCAAGCGCCGTGAGGTGTTCAGCAGTTCGCAAGAAGGGTGAGCTGCATCCCAAATGCCGCTTGTAAGGCGTGTTTCGGCACTTTGTGCTTACTTGGGGGGGGGGGGGCAGTACGCACCGGCTGAGCGTAACGCTAACCAGCTGCCGTCGAGACGAATAATTTTGGTTTTGGTCGTTTCTCGCTTGGGTTCGAAACAATTGCACCACAAGGGCCACGGACGCTCACACAGTCGTGAAGCCCACCCAGCCAAGCGGTTCCAACAGATTCACACAGATTCACATTTTCATTTGTGCTTTGTCCTAGCTAGGAATGGCCTTCCCGGATAGTGGTGTGCGGATCAAACTCTGAATCTACATCTGACAGTGGTGAAATGTCTGGGGTAGGTAAACAGTAAAAATAGATGATAACGCAAACGTGATCGCGAAACGGGGACACATTCTACGATAGGGGTTTACCATTTGTGCCTGGAGCTCCTCACAGTGTCTGAAGCTCCTCACTTGACGAGCTCTGTACCCTCACCGAAAACCGTTTTTGAGCAAACTGAAAGAACAATCCGACAAACAAACCCGTGGCCCATCTATACAACAAAAGCATATTGCAAAAATAGAATGACATTCCGACGATTTTGGGTTAAAGAACCCCGTCATCCAGAAAATCAGAACGTAAAAAATGCCACCTCTATCGTAGAATGCGTACGGGTTAGTGTTCCTGCGACAACACGGGTGGAGACCACCATCAACCTTTATTTAACCCTTAATCCCTTTCGAACTGCACGCATGTCTTTTGGAAAAAACATCTTGAAATCAGTGTAGGATCATGTTTGCAGTAGTCAATCACGCTAATGTACCCCGGACGGGAAATGGACAGGGATTAATCACCGGGGGGTTTGGTGATGCCACTAAAATAGCAAAAATCGCACAGTACGAACGGGCGGAAAACAAGAGGACATGTTTAACCCCGTCAGAACTGCACCCCCTTTTTCGTAAAAAACACTTGGATTTAGTGTAGTATTTTTTGCAGTACCAGGTACCTCGTACCTGGTATATATTAATAGTAAAAGGTTTGAACGACATGATTCCGAGAGAGGGACGGTCACATGACCACCCGAACCGTCAACGGCACTCGGTGTTATTCATACAATAGTGATAAAACATCAATCGAAACCCATTGTAAATCGACATCAACTAAAATGAATTACGAAAAACAAAGGGACACTGAGCGATTCGGTATTCCAGCGCTCAATCGAAGAATGTGATATTCTGATCGATCCCCGTGGACCTCGCATTTCCGGGGAAATAACTTTACAGCGGAAAAAAAAAAACGGTTCAAAGAACATCTGTCAATGGAAGGTCCGGTTTTTAAGCGTGACGTCGAGAATTCTATGATGCAGCACACCGCTTTATCCTGCCGACTACGCCTAAAGTGAATGCTATCTTACCTATTGAGCGAATGAACAGGGTGACATATGGATTGATCACCCAGACCGGGGCAAACCTTACACCATCATGGCATCGCCTGATCGCCTGCCCTCTGGTTTGTTTCGTTTCCACGATGGCAAATAAGCCAAAACAGTAGTTACTATACCTAATATGAGTATTGTACGAGTGGTACTACACGAGTTACGAGTACGAGGTATCTCTCCAGGGTGAAGAATTAGGACGGACACTGGGTGCTTATGCCGTTGGGTAGATTAAAGAACGAAAGGACGGTTGAACGTGAAGGTAACAGCAACAACACAAAGCAAAAGTTTCGCCGCAGAAGCCTATATACAGTAGTCTACTGCATTTAGCATGTGCCTGATACTTCTGATGTACGAGTCCACGCGCTATATATATACGACGTTTCTTACCGTCATACCATTATTAATATGATAGGCATACTAACCTCATTAGCCCATCACGTAAAATACGAGTAGTTTAGTGGCTGCGGCGCTGTGTGTAGGGGTATGATAATTGTGTGTGGGGTGTGATAATTGTGACGTGTATAATTATCTGCGGTTCGGTGTGCAATCCGTCTCACCTTTGCTCTGACAGAAGCGTGATCCTGCGGCCTCCCTTCCAGCTGATCGGCGAGGCTCCTGAACAGGCAGTTGCCATCTCCTGCTATAAACTTGATCTTGCACCCAATCTGTCTTACCTGTTGTGAGTTTACGAAACAATAACACAATAACATTGCAGAGGCGTGGGGAGTTTCGGCAATTTAACCCTTTGGGGACCCAAGTACACGATCGACCCTCTTATAAGAAACAGCCCCACAAGAAACTTAGCGTGAAAAATACGGGGAAACAAGAAATTCGACAGCTACTATACTGTAGTTAGAGCAGGATACACCCTGTCGCAAATGATAAAATAGTTTAAAATCAATATCTCGGGTTCTTATCAGAGCGTTGGTGCTGCATATATATAGCCAAAATCACAAAAGACAACGAATGCGAGCTTATCCGGCGTCTACGCACGAAGAGCGTCAAGCCGTGTGATACGAATACCGCCACATAATACCATGCTGCGCACGTGTCGTACACCTCCTTATTATGTTGCACTTCGGAAAGAAAAACCAACCCCAGCAGCCCGCGCTGCTTCGTGTGGGCGGTGCTTCAATATTTCGACGAAATTCCCTTTTCTTCGATCTCACAGCTGAGGTGTATTTTTTATTTTTCTTAATAGTAATTTCATTTCGACAATGTCTTCCCTCTGAAGCCCCGGAGCAGCGGATATTACAGGGGGTACGTATCAGTTGGCCACGGCTTTCAAGACACCGTCTCTTACCTTTTATACTGCTGTCCTACCATGATACTTGTACCTGTCCATTTGCTGTTCATCAATACTGGTATAATACGTGAGATAAGCATTTCTCTGTACGAACGTACGACCATCTTCCTCATCATTTAGGCGTAACTGGCTTATTTACTCAGGCTCCCACTTATCGTGTTGGTATGGTTAAGAAAAAAGGATAACATCAGCCGTCGACGTATAGTCAACTAACTGAGGGTTTATTTCCGGATCGCCCGCAACAAAAACGCCATCACATTTTACCTGGTGTCGCTGGTGTGTATTTATGTTTGTCCTTATTTACCGAATTGTACGTGTACTTATGTATACTCCTCTGTATGTACTTATATTTCCCTAGACTTATCTACGATGATCGGTAACGCGCCATACTATGACATGTATCTGGTATACATACCTATCGTATAATACCGGTAGTAATGGGCCATAACAGTAACTGTCATAGCCCATAGCCCATGATGCGATGCTGCATGATACCGGTATGCCCGTAAACACCTGCCACCCGCCATACTTTGTCGCGTTGTCGCGTCGAAGGGTATGATAAGGAACCTGCGACCACACGGCCAGCAGAGTGCAGAGTGCAGAGCGTACATCCCAAACAAACTCGAAGGTACCAAGACAGGTATCATTCAGATAAAATGGTACCAACAAATGTAGACCTGGTACCTTGATATCTCTGTACGAAGTCAAGTATTGACACATTGACACCCTATGTCTTCTTGACACGCGGCGGATTGACTAGCTTCCACCTGCGTACCGGTTATCCAACTTGCAAGCAGCTCACCTGTGCCTCGAACTCTCTGTCGTCTGCGTCCGAGCAATACTGAGAATGCGGTGAATTTCGCTGCCGGTCCTTCCTCAGCCTCGCCCGCTCGCTCCTCTCTTTCGTCTTGTCCCCTTGATTTGTCTGCCCCCCCCCCTTCTTGCCAGCTTTGTCTTTTCCCTTCCCCATCACCCAGCTTGGCCGCCATCTATTGGGCTCGCCACGCTGCGACAGTGACGCTACCGCCGTACTGCTGGCAAGAACTAGCGCTCTGCTCAAAATCACGATTGCTGTCGATCTACGCGCTCTCGCACGCTACGTCCGAAACAGTTCGTTGGCCTAGAGAGTGCACCCCCACATTATAGGTGGGGAGGACGAAGTGAGCTGGGGACTGACTGCGACACTTGCCAGCTGATACTGTCTATGCTGGCGGGCGCTTTTGTCGTTTTTCGGGTCGTATTTCTTGAAGCGAGGTCCCGGTGCGAACAAGCCGGAGCAGCTCTCTACAACACCCCCTTTCTTTTTTCTTTTCCTCAAAGTCGGTAAAAGTTCAAAAGTTCAAAAGTGGTGGCGAAAAACGTTCTTATAACTCAAGCTGGTGCATTGGCAACATCGAAGTTGTCACCAGTTGCCTCCACGTCCATGAAAGCAACAGACTCGCTTCCCGATGTACACTAATTCTCCAGGCGCGAAGCCCATGATCTGTGGCGCACACATATTACTACTTTCGAGTTAATTAAGAAAAAAGTATAACATCAGCCGTCGACGTTATAGCAGCACGCAGACAGAGAGTCGGCGATTTTGCACTGCTTCCTGTGAGCACTGGAGCACAGCATCTCACGAGAACATCAGCGAGAGCCGGCAAGCTCGGTAAATGTTGAATCACATCCGATAGAAAAAACGCAATACGTATATACGTACAGCTTCGCAATGGGCATCGAGTTAAAACTGACCTGGAAAAAGAAAACAACCAAATGAAAAAAAAGTTTACAGCCGAGTGTATCACAGAAATATCCTTGATTTTTCTTCGCGGCGGACATGCGTTTGATTAATCGAGATTTCGAAAGGCAGCAACCAGCAGCAGCTTCAAGTCTAGAGCTGGCCGCGGCGCACGTGTTTGTGCAGCACTGCAACAAGAGCACTTTTCGCAACACATACTGGTAGGTAGAAGTGCGACGTCGGTATGGAGGCAGTCAGCCAGGACAATACGAACGAACGACATTCCCCACTGCTGTGCCCCCATTTTGGCACATGTCGCATTTTCCATTTTTCAGTGTATGTGCCGTCTGAAGACGCAGCTCGAGATGCGATCGACTCACTCACGCGGTTATGTGTCGACGTTGCAATTACATCAACGACAAAGGAAGGGGCGGAAAATAGATAAAGGCTGGCACGCGCCTTGGAGCGTCGCAAAACAGCTGACGATCTCGAGATAATTTGAATGAGCCCATGGGGAAGTGCCGATCGGTGTTGTTGTGGATGTGTACCGTTCGTTATAGGTTACATGTATCGGGCGTATACGAATACGTGTCCATGCCTGGCGGCAAACATCGTAACCGACTATACGCCTCTTCCATGGGTCGGACATACGTGTACGGGGGTGCTCCATCAATGCAGTTTGGAGCGCGAGAAAGGGCTAATATTGACTAAATTCAGCAGGAAGGACGAAGCAAGAGCTCGCCCGCGCCACCAGGAAAAGAGACAGCACGCAGGTCACGATGTTGGCAGCGTTCCTTCTTGGGGGAATCGGCTCGATTAACGAAGGCACTACGTATATACTTCAAGGTCAAGCCTTGATTCCCAACCTTTCCCCATACACGGCAACATGCCTTTCCGTGGGCAGGTCCATAGGCTTTACTCTCTCCATTCATCACAACTTAACACGTGTGCACCCACAGCAGCAGTAAGGACCGCGCAATAGCAACGCCGCACTTGCGTTCAGCGTGTTGTTGTTCTCAACTGGCCAGGGAGGACACCACACTAGGGTTACCCAAACACGGAATACGCTACTGTATGTTTGCTGGTGATCGCTAAATAATAAATAAAAGCCTACGAAACACACACTCATATATTTATACACAAAGAACAGATGTACGTATTACATCTCCGTACGTACGCAGCAATCCTGAACGTTGACATGATGGCGAACCTTTTAGTAATTCTGCGACACCAATGCCTGCTAAGCCTTTCAGAATACTGCCTTCTCACAGATCAAAAACAAATATGGGAAGTTCCCCGTTTAATACCCGGTACATATTCCCCGA
Organism: Alaria marginata; assembly: GCA_037833945.1. Lineage (NCBI taxonomy): Eukaryota > Phaeophyceae > Laminariales > Alariaceae > Alaria > Alaria marginata. Next base: position 8,638 of record JBBMKB010086963.1, read on the forward strand.
AAAGCGCTGCCTCTGTCCGAGGAAGAGCAGCCAAATCCAGCGTGGTCCTTCCCCCTCCTATAAATATCCATACCGGCACATAAAAAACTCTCAAGGACGCCCAAGGTGCAGAAGGGGCACGAAGGAGCATTCCATGTTTCAAAAACATGCCAGAAACATAACTCAGGGCGGCATGTGTTTCGCAGCAAACGCTCCCATTCCTTACTACATGACGCTGAATTTTACAGCTTGAGTTTTCGAGGATGTTTTAAGCAAACGTTTCCACTACATACAGACAGTAAGCACGTATTCACCCGCGACAAGGTGGGTTCTACAGTATACGTGACCCAAGTAGCTATGATCTTCACTGAAGAGCGGCGGTAATTCCATTTCGGCTTCAAGGTGTCAAACGAAGAGTTCGTTCTGCATCGTCGCGCTTCATGCGGTTGATACCAGTACCCCTCTTGTTGAAGGGCTCCATCGTTTCATCGGAAGAACATCCCCACGGCGGTGAACGCAAAAACCATCCCCATTCCTGGGTGCGGTCAAGAGCAAGGGGGATAAAGACAGACAGGCTGGGGTGTGAATTGCACCAGGTATCACAAAATAGCAGAGACAGGCAAGCTGGCGTGTGAATGTATCGCGTTTAAGCGCACTCTCACTATGTCAGGATATTCTATTCGGAAATCGCCAGAATATCGTCGGTAAAGTCACAGATCGTGCGAAACGTTCGCAGGTGGGTCGGCATATTAGACAACTATTAATACTGCTGTTCGCCGCTCGACACGTACCGCGGATTGTTCTGCCCGGAGTGCGCTGCTCGAAGATACTATCGATAGACTGGTGACTGACCATGGACAAGAGCACACACTCAATTCCAACCTACGGGCCTGTGCTTTCGGACCAGATTTCGTACACCATCCGTACTGACAGCAACAAGTGACAACACCAGTTTCTGGTTCACTCTCTGACGGCTACTCTACGTAAGACACAGCCTGCAAAACATGCGTCGGAAAAAGTCGACACGCACTCACCCCAGGTCATGGACTGGACCATGCTGCCCGCAAAGCTCTGCGGGGGACGATCTTGCTGAAGAAAAGGCTGCGACACTTGCGGTGGTGGTTGCTCCGGGACTTGCTCGACAGCCGTCGACGCGCGCGGTCGTCGCTGCCATTTGAGCAAGGAAAAAATAGGTGTTAGCTTCGAAATGCGTTTAGCTTAACCCCTGTAGAACTGTACCCGCGTTGTATAGACACATTACTTGGAATTGGTGTAGGACTATTTTAAGAGTGGTAAGCGGGTTAAGTCGACATGTTGTTCGGTAGCGGAGTTGAGTGAAGGTGGAAAACTGAACGAAGGAAATCTGGGGGTTGTCGAGCGGTACCGAACCGTCATATAGGGGGCGCGACTGGCTTGGGGATAGGGGACACATATACGTTCACATATTCGGTAGAGTGGGCATGGTTGAGATTGAAGTCAGGAAAGAAACAAGGACACGACGGATGTTAGAGAAACGAAGCGTCCGGCAGAGTACAGAAAAGCTGGATTGGTAATCGACTAGCAGGAACTACTGCTGCTGTGATTTGAAAAGTAAAAGCCGAGGGGTTTGACAACAGGTTGGTGGCGAAGAATACCGCGAAGATCGGACACTATGGCGACGTAAATGATAATATGCTGCAGGGTGGCGGCGCAGGGGGGGTGTGGCGGAGCGCTGCAGGGTGGTGGTGCAGCGGGAGACGGGGGAGCGGTGGTAGGTGCTAGGGCCGCTGGAGGTAGAGGAGAGGTAGAAGGACCGAGTGGAAATAAATTCTGCAAGGTTGGAAGCTGTGGTGGATCACCTCGCTGTTTTAGTCCCGAGGGTACAAGAACGACTGATCACTGGGTTGCTTTGAATAACAAGCCGATGGTAGAGGCAGCAGCGATGCAAAACGACGGTGAGGGAGATAGAAGATCGGCGCAGAATACTTGGACGGTTACACATATGGAAGCCGCGAAATGTCTATGTAATTGCACACAGTGTAACGAGAAATCTCCCAACGTTTGTTGGCTCTATCGCTCACTACTGCATGACGGTGTTGACGGCGGATCGGGGCAAGGCAAGCCTAAAAAAATTGGTCAGAAGAAACATTTCAATAGTAGCTAGCGACATGTTTTCCAAGGTTTTCCAATGTATCAGCATAATTTAATATATTCGCGTTGAAAGCGAATCCAGCGCTTTCAACGCGAATAGATGAAATGGTGTTGAGCTCGGTAAGCAGTCTCGGCAGCTACCAAGTCTCAATCAATTCTTGGAGTCATGCTCGCCCCATCCATCGTTAACACCGCCATAATGATCACTCTCCTTGTTCCACCACGTACTATTGTCGTTTCGCGACTTCTCTCTCTGCTGCCGTCGAAAGCGTTCACAAAGAAATATGTTGTATCTCTTCGAAGATGACAGAGTATCAAGAATGGGCACTGCTCCTCCCGCTATTCAAAAGTTGTCGTTTTATAACACGTAGCGAGTAAAGGTACTACTGCAGGCAAATGCCACAACAGCAGTAAAGTGCCGCTCTGTTGTAGAGCTCAACGTAATACAGCAGGAGCGATACACCACATGCAGCAGCAGCAGCAGATCGAAAATCGTAGTACAAGCCAGTAGCAGTACAGCAGTGCAGCCAAACTGGTGAAGGCGGTTGAAGAATCGGGCACAGAGTAGAGGTCGGTCAGTTGTACGACGCAATGGTAGTAGTCATAGCTCTATCTCCAACCTCCAGAGCTCGCAATAGTAGATTTCGATCTGGCCGAATCAACCTATGAATATTTTTATTATGAATAATAGGCTCTACCCCTATCGTAGCATGCGTCATGCACTATTTACTACCATGTACTACAGAGTCTATGTCAGGTAGGCGCTACAGGTATATGACTACGCTCAACTCGCGAAACAATCGCAACCGTTATTTTTGCGACCCCCGTGTCCCATGTCGATTGAATCGTGCGGTTGAAATAATACGATTGGCTACTAGTAATATTAATATTAATATTATTAATATTAATACAAGGTTTTTGCGGCTGACGCCGCCCGCTCAATGAATCGAAATCAAGACCTTGACATTGGCCGTGAGT
>JBBMKB010086974.1:0-11724 GCA_037833945.1 Alaria marginata
AGTCACGCATGTCAAGGCAAACCTGCTGTCTGTCAAGGGTTGAAAGTCCTGTCTCCCAAAATCTTTGCCGTGGGGTGACTCCCACAGCCCTTTGGTCAGTATTATTGACGTTTCTGAACAATAACATTAATAACACGTACTAGGTACCTGGTACTCGCTAGTACTAAGGGGAGTCGTTGACCTATACCCTTCATGGGGATATACACCCCCCCCCCGTAAAACGCGCGATCGATGTATCACACACAGCTTGCGAAGCGAGTCTCGACGAAATCCTCGATCTCACAGCTGGAGTGTTTTTATAACTTTTTTATAATAATAGGTGTGTGTATGTGTTCTAGCTCAACAGCCAGATTGCATGCCACCTGCACTGGGCATGCGGGACGGAGGTCACAATAATACCCGGCGGAATCACAATACCCCCCAAAAATAAAATACACGGGTACACACGTTTCTTCAGTGCATGTTTCTATCGTTTCGATGACAGCGAGAGAGCGAGAGGGTGAAAAAAGTAGATGGTAAACGACGAGAAGGGGGAAATGGTGAACCCTGTACCTCTGTTTGTGTGTGTGTTGTAAAAACGAAAGCGAAGGCACACACCTGAGGGGAGAAGAGAAGATATCTGTCGCCACGGATTGCGCAGACGGCCGCCGAGGGTGAATCCTCCCACGTCTTGAGCCGGAAAGTAAAAGTGATGCCAGGTATATACATGTATATATATGGGCAAATAGAAAAGGCCTTCTGTCCGTAATATGTACCTGGCCTGCGGTAATAAATAGCGAAGGGTTCGAACCTCGTCGGAAAAATCATCAACTAGTTTTGGTGAAAAAGAGAACAGATTATATGATTGAGAACACAAGTTTAGGCGGGCTATGAAGAAGAAAACAGGGCACCATGCAGTTTGATTCACACCCATCACGGTGACGAAGACAGCTCTGACAAAATGCTTGAGTTTGTCTGATCGTGCAAATTTGGCATCTTCTAAGATTTGTTTTTTTTCTGTAGCGCCTGGCATGTCCGTTTTATTACTCCAATTATTTCATTTTAAAATAGCCGCAAACGCCTATTACCTACCCGGTACACATTTATTTGATGTTTATTTTTAGTCTACTCGGATATTCGCACACACTAACTCCGAGTAGCTAGTGTCCGCCTTAAAACGCCCATGTGCACAGATAAAATGTCGTTGACAAGGAAGTTGACGACGGTGGCGTCAAGCAACGAATATCGATAAATTAAATTCAGCACGTCGGTGTTACGATTTTGGGCCGCAACAAGTGTACCACCTTATTCTGGGCGAATTTGTCGTACTTTTTGGGAGGTGATAATCTCCGTAATAAATACTGTACGTTGTACCTCGCAGGTTAACAAACTGATGCACGCAGTATCGTGTGTATTTTATCTTGTCCCGCCTGATCTTGCGTCTCACTCTGTTCCCAGGATTTCCAGGCTACTGTTGTTCAGTTGCATTGGATGCCCAGCTTTAGAGTTACCCGCCTCTGCAGGAAAATATAAAGGAAATCCCCAAAAAATCGAAGCATTCCACACGAACACAAAGCATCCCACACGACATGAAGCCTGCACATATCATTAACCAGCCGCATCTTACTCCAGAGAGACACCCAAGCTTAACCTGCGCATGCCTCGTACAAAAGGGGCAATAACTACAACAAGCAACAGCATCCACGCCACCTACTGTCCGTTACTCCCCGTCTTCTACTTCTTCCGCCCCCTGCTCGTCGCTCCCCGATTCTGGAAACAACGGGTAAGGGAAAAGCAGTTCCTCGCCCTTCTTAACATCGCGCGAAAGCTTAAATACTACCCCCTCGACGGCACTCAGTAGAAGAGCCTTCACGTCACCCTTGCCGTGAAACACGTCCTGCTTGGACATGTTGGTCGTCTCTGGGTGGGGGAAGGAAGAGTTCATGTAGTACAACACGCAGGCCGGATCCGGCTGCAGATACAATTTGGCGCCTTGCCTGGCCACTTCGTAACTCTGCAGAATTGTCTGGAACAATTCGCCCTCCGCTACCGGGTATCTAGGTATTCCATCAATGGCCATATCCGACAGCACATCACCAACGACATCGTCGTAAATCTCGAAAGTGCCCATCAGAGGTACACCGACGAAGTCGTCCATGGACAAATCCTTAGAGGCGAAGATTCCTACCCCTTCGATCCGAGATTCCTGACATCGGAGAGAAAAACACGCGGTAAAAGCAGGACAAAGAAAAATCATAGGGTTTGTTTCAATGACGATAAATTTATCGTGTGCTGACCGTAAATCGCGCACACAACTTTATATCAGATAGGGCAATTGGATTGGGGCACACCCTCGCCCAGGACTCCCTCGCCCAGGACCCCCGTCCCCTCGTTCTAATACGCCGGACGAAACATGAAGACACCCTCACAGGTCTACCACGACAAAAACACCAAGGGAGCGTACTCCGTGGCTACACAGAAAGGCGCACACATTCTATGGTGGGCACACGCCTAGACGGAAGTTTTTCACCACATCATTGTTGCATCCGGAAAACACTTGTTTACCTTAATCTCGATGCCCACCATGTCGCCAAGTTTGCTCGCGACTGCACGATGAGAAGCAAGATCATCCTCCTCCTCGCTTTCGCGGCCGTCGTCGTAGTCCATGCTTTCTTCGGTGTGCGCCGTCACCTCCCGTGCTACTGAATCTGATATGTTCGTCGCCGGGACGCGACTAGGCAAGAGCCCCTGCCCCACCATTGTGGGCGCCTGATTCGACTCAGGGAACCACCCGCGCAAAATCGCCAAGGAGCAGGCCGCCTTTAGCTGATCCGCAACCGCCTTCTCTTTCGCAGGATCTGATACAAACGCCGTGAAGGGCCTTCCCTGCCCAAGCACGAGGGGAGCAATCTCGTCCTTGTCCGCAGCAGTAGCCAAGATCTCGTCTCCGGGCTCGGAGAACCTTTGTTAAACAATATGGGAAGAGAACGACGTGTTAGGTTGTTGTACCCACATTCTGAGATATGCTCGACGTCGTACAACGTGTTGTTCAATCACTTTCTTCGCATGCTACGGTAGGTGAAGGACATTAAAAAAATGAAGGCCGGAGTATCACGCAGCCTGCAAAGATGATTATCAACCATAAATCTAATCGAAAAGGAAATGCCCCGTCAAGGTGTAAAACGGTTCATATTTAAAGGGTAAGCCCTACCCTAGCATGGTTTAACTCTAACCGACTCTTAACACCTCGCGGAGGACCACCCAAAAGCACGAACGAACGTATGATCATCCAACAAACACGGCAACCATATACTTCTTACCGCTGGATGAGGTGATCAGCAGTTGAAGCCGACAAAAACGTTCCAGGGTTGGGATGCTTTTCGCTAAGAATGTAGCCGATGGCTTCAAGCTCTGCCGTTCTTGGAAGTTTGAAGGCGGCGGTCGTCCTCGTTACCCTGCGCCCGGCACGAGCGCCCCCGCCAGTGCATACAAAGTCTTTCGACTTATGAGCGATGAGCGTCTCTGAATGCTGGGGTGTGTAGCAGTTCTTCTTGTCGTTGGAGATGCGCCCCGAGCGACCGAGGAGGTAACCGGATAAAAGGGGGATGTCCTCTAGAGTAAAATTAGCGACGTCCAGTTCACCTGATTGACACGCGGAATGAATGGAGGACGAAAGGGGTTCGACGGGGTCGGCGATAAAATCAACAAAAAACTATATTTTACACTAACTACGAAATATTGTTCTGGCAGGGGTTGGCTTCCTCCGACGTACAGGTTAGATGGTCTCGTGCTATTCCTACGCATCTCGTCAAACCAGTGTCGACGGTCTATAGTCTCGCGTCACTGCCTCCTTATCAGTAATACTTGACACTACATAGAACCCGAGCTCACGTTTCATGTAGTTGAAGTCGCAGGAGTGGACACCATCCAATGCTATGGCCAGAGTGCCGTTGACGTGGAGGTGAGTGTGAAGCTGGTCAAGCAGCGCACGAAGGCGGGTGGTGCTGTCAGGCTGGTTCAGGAGGATGGTGGGGTCCACAGCGATATTCAGGAAGCAGAGCATCGCGTTGCTGGAGTCGAATATACCTTCTGGCATGGACTTTCCCGCGGCATCGAGTAGATTGACGGACACCTGCTTGGATACTGACTCCCTGCCCGATCATAACATACAGCGCACGAAAAATAACAAAGATCAAACATATGCTCTGGGGCTGGTATAGATGACGCACGTATTGGTACATGCGGTTGGCGTGCTCAAATTTCCCCCGACATACACAGTTCTTGAGTTATTAACCCCTTTGGGCCTTCCAAGAAACGAGCTGGTGGTGCCTGTGTAGGGAATGTGTCTGGACTGCAGCAAAAGGAGCTGCGCTACACGCGTGGAGCCTGGTGACACTTGAACCGCTGCAGGCTCAAACGCGACGATTGATATCTCGCAAGTCGTCATTGCTTGTCGCTATACATTAATTGCAAAAGAGTTTGAGGGTACAAGGCGACCCCTTACCTCACAGCTAGTAGACGAGCCTCCTCGTCTTTAAGAGAAGCGATCTTTGCAGCAGGCGCCTGCCGCTTCCGCTTGCCTGCGAGATAGAGTGCCGCGTATCGTTAAGCTTCTTGTCGTACTTTGCGGGAAATCACCGAACAAAAGCATTTGCGTTTAAAGCCACAGGCCGATCGGTGGAATCTGGGAATATATTGGAGTTTGACAAAAATATATATTCATAGACACGTATAAATGTACGCTATACCTCTCGCTAGGACCTCGCTCCGGTGGACGTTTGAAACTGGCGTCGACTGTGTCGTTGGGAAGCAGGAAAACCGATGCAATCAATATCCACTCCCCACATTAAAACATAATTGGATATTTGGGAAAGTCCCCTACTTTTCGGCGCCGTCTTAATTTGTGATACTGCGTCGCTCCTAATAATCAACCCACACTGCCAATCAAAGTCAGCCCCTCACCCGTTTCCTTGGAGGGGGTGTCAGCCTTCGCCTTTCCTTTACCCTTTGGAAGCGTGTCATCTGCCTTCGCCCCCTCCGGTTCTTTGCTGGTGTCGTCCGACTTCCCCTCCCCTGCACCTGTAGCGTCTCCTGCCTTCTGCCCCTCCGATTCCTTGGCGGCAGTATCGGTTGTCTTCGGACTGTCGACAGACGCTGCAGGCCATGCCTCAGTCGGCACTACCTTCAGAGCTTCGGCGGCTGCGGCTGCCGCTTTAGCTGCAGCTGCGGCAGCTTCCTTAGCTGCCGCTATCTCTTTTGCAGCTTCCGCCGCGATGGCCTCGTTTTCCTTCTTCAGGTTTTCCTCGAACGCCCCCTTCTGAGCCTTGGCCTTCTGCTCTGTCTCCTCTCCCTCTTCTGCGTGCTTGGTCCAGTACTCAACCATCAAAGTGTCTTCCTTGAAAGCCTTGCAGATTGCGTGGTGCATTGCGTACGAGAGAGGACAACAGTAGGGTTAGGGTATGCAATACACGACATTTCGCCCGTTAAGACGCATGCATGCATTTCCCGTCACTTGAGCTGCAGAAGGCTAGCAAAAGTAGCACGCGGCGTTGAGGCCGAGCCCGGCGGCACAGCAAAGAGAGGCACGAATGTTCCTACCTCTCTATATGAGTTATGGTGCAACTTACACAACAACGTCACTGGTACAGTATGTAGACTATAAACGTGGTTGCTTGTTTACCTTGACGGTGAGGCTGGTCGGGGCGGCGAGTAGGAATTTGGTGTACTCCTTGACGGGAACCATCTTGGGCGGCAAGTTTTTCTTGTATGTCTCCAACTCCCGGTCGATGGTGCTCTGGTGTGATGAGAACTTCGAGGACCCCTCCTTCGCGAAAATCTTCGTCATGTGCCTTGTAAACAAAAAGGAGGAGCACAATATGTCGCAAAGAAGAGCGTCAATGGTTTGTGAGTTCAATGTCCTCAGAGAACAAGCCGTCGTCCAAGAAACACCTATCAATCACGATAACAACGCCTGCATCGTACCCGTGTGTATGTGTTTTCGTCCCTTTTATTCTGGGCGCCAGATGTTTGAACGCACCAACCGGGGTTACACAGGGGGGAGGTAAACACAGAAGGTTCTCTCCACCTTTCCTCCTGCGGTTCTTGCCTTAATTTTTATGGCAAGAGGGGTTCAGCCGTTCCTTTCCGTCGTCAGGTTTTGGAACCGAATTTTGTTCACTCACTAATAAAGTATCGTTTTCCACGCTAATTGCGATTTTTTTCTGTACAGAGAGATTCGAACCCACAACATAGCCTTCGGAAGGTTTACGAGGTTATCAACTGAGCCACTGGGGACGCCAGTATCACCAACATACGTACTTGAACATCAGCTACTAATTAGAGCACACACTCAGATGCTTGTGTACTATGAAATGCTCGAACCTTCTCGGCTAGGGCATCCCGGGCAACCTAACTCATCACGTAGTAAAGTCCAGCACTCTAACTCACGTAGTAAAGGTTGGAGACCAGCAAGCGCGCGGCACAATGGCCTCCACTCGAGAAACCTCGCGCGCAACCTCCTTCGCCAACGTGTCCAGCTCCGCGTAGTTCTTCTCTAGTAAGGTAGCACCTGGCTTGAATCCACTGAACGCACAAAAGGGGAGAAAACAAGTAATAGCGGCAAGGAAGAGTAGAAAACATTAAGTACGAAAGGGGAGTCTATCCCGGTAAATGCCGGTAGATGGGCCATGTAGTCCAAGTGTTCCCCAGTCGTACACTCGTTACCGAAGCAGTAATACATAATTAATACAGTACTTTGTGTGCGTTCGAAGTCCAATTAAATAACAAGCAACCATGACATAGAAAACCTTAATAATGTCCTGACATGAGAACTGCAACCCCTTTTTCTCGCGATTGTTACTTGGAATGAGACTGGTATATTTTGGGCAGTTGTATCAAAACCTCACGGGCTCTGATACGGGAAAAACCAGTCCTAGCTGTCAACTGTATTCCTACCAAAAAGACAAACCCATATCATACATACAAGGTTCACCTCAACGTTATACAGAAGAGTTGTCATTTTTTCCCTTGTATTGGGCGTGTATAAACCCAGCCAGAACTCGGTCATGCGCACGTACACATTTTTCCACCATAATAATCGCCGAAAAATCGAGGTACACAACTGCCGCGTCTCAATGACCTAAATCTTACACTTACGCTGCGAGCCTGTAGATGTAGGTCTCTTGCTGTACGTCGGTTAGTCCGCGGAACTCCGCGCGTGTGATGGCGGTGATGGTGACGCGCTTGTGATCGAACAGCTTCCGGTCGGGGTGTGTGTTTCCACGGTTGGGCATGTACGTGAGGTCCTTCAGCGCCAGAAGTGCTCCTGCCTTCAAGTTGCAGGCGACGCCCACATACTTCTTGAGCGTATTGGCGCTGGGAGGCTTCATTCGTTGCTGTGGTGCACACGGGACAAGGGAAAAGGGTTCCGGTGGGAAATAAGCATATGGCAAAGTTATATATCCTTCTACAAGCAGTACCAACAGCAACTTGATCGGAATAAGAGTGCTATGGTATGCCATTGTGTCGTCGTCTTCACGGACGTGAAATACTGTTGTTCAGGTCTATTTTCAAAGGCGGTCCAAGCCCCATTCTGGGGGCATATTTGTGTCCATAGCAAACGTAGTTTTCAACGGTCGTCCCGCAGCTCCATAGTCAGCAACCACAACTAAATCTGCCACGGTGTGGCAGTTACAGACGTAGGAGTGTGTGTGTCATACTTCTGTAGATCGTTTAGGCTCGAAACTGTTTGCAGCAACACACTGTTTGCAGCAACACTGGAGCAGCAAACACTTTCACTTCTTCAAATGATATATCACCCTATTCCCAGGTAGTTTGAACCCAAACCGTGGATGATGCAGTTCGTAAGGGGGAATTTGCCTTATTATACGTAGTATTGTAGCAACTACAAAAAAGCGGAATACGTAAACTTATCACCTTTTCGAACTTCTGCTTGATCTTCTTCGCGATCGTGTTTTCCCCGAGACCCTCCTCCGTACCTTGTTCCGTCTTAATGAGGGACTGATACCACAGTATGTTGTCGACGAGAACTCTTTCAACCAGGTTCGCAGCAGATGCGTTGACACCTGTTGTCGCGGAGAGTTTAAGAAGCGAGAGTGGAACGTATTTGAAATATTTTGTAATCAAATTAAAATAAAACAGAGTTGCCGTTTTTTTGTACCTTTTTATTAAAATATTGTTAAAATACGCCAGCTGTGGGTTCAACGAATTGAACATTGATGATGATCATGTGCCGCATGAGACGGGAATCGATCAACAGGCTCAATGGTCAAGTGCCAAGTATACAATACACTGAATCGTTGTCTTATATCGCTTTGTTTGGAAACGACAAGCGCATTGTAAACGACGAATGCTATTGTTAACAGGCGTAATGTATGCTTCATCTGTGTTATGGGCTTGAATCAGTGGTCGACAGCAGTAGGATCCCAAACGTCGACTGATCTGGCAGCTATAACCAAAAACGAGCGGCAGATCATGCATCATACTTAAAGGTGCCAAGCTGCTAGTCTTCAATCACACGACGGGACGCGTCCCACAGGAACAAACCGTAGACACAGCGGTGTGAGGGACGCGCAGCAGACTATCGGCCCAAGTTTCGCAGCAGCGTATAGGTCCCAATTTTACAGCAAAGTAAATATGGGCGTATGATACCAGTGCATGCACCAATAGATAGCTGCTGCACATTGAACTAACACCTTAACGTTTTTCTCCTCAGCTTTCACGACTACCTCTGCGGTAAATCCAACGGGAGCGACAGCAATTGTGCATATACACATTGTAAGAGCTCAGACCCACATCCCCGCAACCAACCACACACTGGAGGAGCGTAGGTACAAGATCACAACAAGCGCAAAATACGTGTGTGCGTATGTGTAAAATTTGGCTACATTTTTGCGTCGCACCAAAACAAACCACCAGTACTCGAGCTTACCTTCAGCGATGATTTGCTCGGCATCGACCGATATCGGTGAATGAAGATGCACTCGAACCAGGGTGTCCTCACCCGTGCTTGCCGCTATGCGCTTCAACGCTGCAATGCGGTGGTTACCGTCGATGCACTTGTAGGCGAAGTCTCCAGCGTTGTCGTCTGTTACGTCCTCCGTTGTGTCGAGCATGAGGGTACATAACGGGTATGACGTCCCGACGAAACCATCACGGCGAATGGATTCCTCAAGCTGCTGTATGCCAGACTCACGTTAAGGCCGGCCCAAGGCCGTGAGGGTGATGACTCGAACAGGGAGAGCCACAACCCCGATGAAGGATGCAGCGAGCAACGCTTGAAGCCCATCGGCGGGCTTGGGCGGCATCCTTCGAGAGGTGTGTGTGTGTGAGAGAGATGATGCGGCGTGAGAAACCCCGTTGCCTCGTGGCTCGTGTCTGCTGTGTGTGTTATTTAAGGTTGACGTATAATACGTGGTGGGTTATCTGGTGGAATTCTGTCATGTTCGTTTCTGCGGCTTTTGATTCACACGAACGGTCATCTTGATTTTCATCCGGAGAGGTCGTGGATAGTCTGTTAGTTGCAATATTCGTGTCTTTTAGATTTACAACACCGACGGTGATCGGTATCTATTTGTGGAAAGGTCGCGAGTACGTTGTTAGATTAAAAGGGGTCCGCAAGATTACCTATATAACAAAATGATGTAATTCCTATTTCATGTTTTTCCGAAAGAGTCATTGAATAAGGTCAGCGATTCCATAATACGGTGAACCTTCTGCATACCGTGCACGGGGTGTTGCAGTTCCGGTACGAATCTCTTGGTGGGGAAAAGTTCTCCCTCCCAATTCTAGAATCGGAGGAGTGTATTCGAGCGTATCTCCGAAATCGCGTGTAGCTGGTGATGCTGGTTAATCTCCAGAACCATCACCAGCCCCCTCCTCCCATTCTGGTTATTCTCCCCCACTACTTTCCCATCAGACCTACTCTTTCGTCACGCTGTTTTCGGCTTGCCCGCTGTTGACACACCAGGATCTGGGCAGCTGGGCCCGCGCATGGGCTCCCTTCGTGCAGTGGTGAGTTGGCATTAACTCAGTAAGCAGCAGCAGCAGCAGCAGCAGCAGCAGCAGCAGCAGTGACGTCTTTTAACTTTTCTAGTATTTTCTTGTGAGCGTGCGAACCTTTGATATAGGGTTTTAAACATGCGGCAATGAGTGCGCACTGTATCGAGCCGCCACGATAGGAGACTATAACCCCATCAGTGTGTAGTAGCTCGTACGCCTCGCTAGAGCTCGTGTTGTAGTGTACATGTGCCCCTCTGAACACGCAGTGTACAAGATCCTCGTTCAAGTGAGACCCGCTTCACTCTCTCACTTGTCCGTACCCCCGCCCCCGCCCGTATGTTCTTGCAGATACCACTGCTGCTGCTTTTGATGTTTGCTGCGTTCCTTAGATGCAACCCCGTCGGAGGCTCAAGTGCGGCCTCTAGCGCGCCTGCCAGTCCGGATGCTGGCCTCACCGCGCCTCCCGCTACGCCGCCTTCTTCTTCTCATTCCTCGCACGGAACATCTTCTCCTTGCTCGCACGGAACATCGGTGAGCCTTCCATTCTCGCAGGGTTGGTGCAAACGCACGAGAGTACTGGGTGCCGTTTTTTTACTCGTACAATATATACATATCATGTAACGTGCAACATATGTACCTGGTATACGTACGACACACCCTTCCCGACGATAGTGGAATGCTGCACGCCTCGGTCGTTGCACTCACCCTCGCGCCCTTTAGGTGTGCAGCATATGTAGCACATCAGGTCTCACGGATGGGTAGGCAGCCTCGTTATGAACCCTCGCGGTGGGCATGCTGTGCCTGGCCAATCCTGTTTGGTCCATGTAGTGGTCTTTGTTTTTGAAACAGCCGTTAGAATATATTTGAGGTCAGCAGTTTGAATTTATTTGAATTTTTGAATTCCATAACTTCGCAACGAAGTTGTCGCATGTGTTTTCGCTATTTACAGACTTTGCTTTCGCCCAATACTTTAAGTAAGTAATAGGAGCAACAACGCAGCAAACATTTTTATGTCGTTGCTGCCTTTTCACACTATCAAGAGCTTATCAGTCAAGTACTTGCTGGCGTGGAGTACTACTATTACTCTGATGTGAACCTGGTGTATTATTAGTGCATTCTACCTCTCGAACTGGGTTCCAGGAGGCGAAGTACACTAAAAGCAGTACAATAGAGGTCGAACGTCTTATACCCGCGTTATTTTTAGGAAGCCGCGACTCCTCTTTCTCATACACGCGAGGGCTTGTAATCTCTAGATGTCCACGTGGGCGCGTAGCGTTAGCTCTGTTGCTCTTGTATTTCGCCCATTCGCCTGTTATTGATTGGTACAAGCTAAACCTTGTTTATCGCCTTATTATCATTGTGTTACTGATCGTGTTTGTTTGGATGAGAACCCTCTGATTCAACGCTTTTGTATCGCCAAAAGACATCGTGATAAATACAGCAATTCCAGCCAAGCACTTTTAGACTACTAGTCCAGTAGATTATTGCGGCCCTTATACGAATTGCTGTGTTCGGGAGGGTTTTTCAGTAGAGCGACAGGGCTTCCAGCCTCAACACCCACAACACCGCTACCCCTCTCTCTTCTATTGCGTGTCGCCAGCTTGCTGACTGTTTGGCCACGGTGCTGGATGGAAGGGTCACGGTTACTGCTGCAGGGGAACTCAGCCGCCCAAGCGGGGAGAAACGCCAGTACATCACGTCTCGGAAACGCAAAGTTCGTGAAGA
>JBBMKB010086985.1:0-11723 GCA_037833945.1 Alaria marginata
GGGCGATCGTGGTAAAACCTTCAGTCAGTTGACTTCTACGTCGACAGCTGTCGTTTATACATTTTTCATAATAAATAAAACGGTCGGTGTAATCGCACAACGATGGACGCGATGGATCGAAATATAAAAACCATTCGGCTTCCAATACGCAAACCAATCCTTGCTTACATTCCCACGCGTGTGTGTTTGTGCTTATGTGTTTATAGGAACAGGAAAACAATCCAAGTAGACTAAAAACGTCGATCAACAAACGCTACTTCGAGTAGGCCCTTCTATACTCGATTTGCACCATATCCCCCCACACCAAACCTGACATATACCACTACCCACCCATCCACTCACCCACCCACCACAACCTGCCCATCATCAGTCTACCGGTGGGTGAGTGGGTGGCTGGGTTGGTTGGTGATCGGTAGGTGGGTCTACACACCAACCAACCCAGCCACCCACCCACCGGACTAAATTCGTGATATGAACATCCACACTAATTTTAACATAAAAATACCCACACTAATTTCAAGATTTTTTTTCCGCACTAAAATCAAGTTTTTTTTTCGAAGAGTCGATAAAAAGTGAAAGTCCGCCCGCTCTCTCGCATCGCTCGTTCGACCGATCGATCGCGCGCGCTGGTCGGCCGCATGTGTCTGTGTGCCTTTGTGTATGTACCAGGTACGTGCGTGTGTGTTTGTGTATGTATATGTGTGTGCTCTACGTCAAAGGAACCTTTTATTTAGGGTGGCCTTAAAGTTGGTACATCACTATAGTTACCATCCGGCAACTTGCTGCATAAGTTTCGACGTCGAGCACTTGTAAACACAAACAATCGATGCGAACCCCTCAATCCACATGTGGACATTGCCATGTGCGAAGTGGCAGCCAGAAATAATGCGGAATCTGCACTGCCAGTAGTGTGCTGCGTAGCCCCTATATATAACTGGCTAAAAGCAAGGCGTCGAAGTCATATCGAACATCACTGCTGTAGGACCTACCTGGTAGGACGTAAGATCCATGCAAATACGTATGTGCACGCCTACATAATAAACCTATCAAACACCATCGTCGCACCTGGTATGTACAGTACCAGACCGATCAAGCATCGGTCTAAACCCCCCAAAAACAGAGAAGAGCGAAAAAAACGTCGCTGCGCGAATCGAACCCGGGCAGTCACAACGTTGGTTTGCGTTCGAGTACTTATGAGCCAGTTCGACCCCTGCGCCTACTATACTACTACTACTACTGCTGATATTTCTCGTTTCATTTTTGATGTTTGACTAGCTATTTCATGGAAGGGCGTTTAAGTTAGAGTATTTTTTATCATTTTTTGAATCATTGCTTTTACTTGCCAGCTCAACTCGTAAGAGTTTTTACCCTCAGCGACCTTCTGGACAAGCCGTGGCCTCAGGTTTCTTCCCTCCTCCCTCGGTACGTGCCTTTATTTGCATCGCACAGGGCTCAGCATTCCCACTTTTCAGTTTTTGAAGCTCGTCGATTTTCATCGGATTTTGCCACTCGCGCTCTTCTCGCGCTTTCCGCTCGTTATTTGTTTAGCAAGAAAAAGTCCCTACGAGCACGAGTGAGAATGCACTCGGCGAGACTTGAACCCAGACCTTGACGTTAGTAGCGGCGAGATTCACCTACTACTTTATCGGGGACGCATTGACGAGCTGAAGATCCATAAACACTTTCAATTGATTCAAGACGTTTTCATTCGAGAAAAGTATGCTCCCGGTTTACCAACGTCCCTTGCGTGCACTTCGTAACTGTTTTTTTACTACCAAAACAACTTGCGTACAGTATTGCATCGGATACGTTTGGACTTTCCATTTTATAGAGACCCTAGTTGACACCTAGGATTTCGCGGTTTTGTCCGGAAAAAAAAAAAAAACTGCAGGGCAGTGAGTGGCATCGGCCTGTTTTCGCTAGATGTTTGTTCTTAAGGTTGATGGAGGCATGCATTTTTCGGGGAAATTGTTTAATTAAATAACGCAAAAAAATAGTTGTGACTAAAGAAATGATAATTATTATTGCCCTCGATGAAATGAATTCGAGCGCTGTTCTCACTTCGTTCGTGTTTTATTTCAAGCAACAATAGTTGGAGTTGGTGAGAGTGACGAGAGAGACCAGTCGGCACCGACACAGACGGCACTCCAGCATGTAGCATTGTGGGATTTGGCTCAGAGCGATCGTCTCTGCGTGCTAGCTATCGGCACTCGTTGTTGGTGAAGGTTCGTGTTGAGCATGAATTGAATGTTCATCCAGATGGGCTGCAGCAAGCCTATTGATTTTTCACCTTTCTCCGCTACTGTAGCCCGCTGAAAGTATATATTAAGAAAAACGAAAAATAGACATAATTCAGCAGTGAAGACCCATATGATACAAACCGAGCGTTTTGAACCTAAAACCAAAACCTAAAAACAGAAACGAAGCTGAGATAGGAAGATCTTCACTCCTTCCGATTGGCCACATGTAACATCGAGTCTCCAAGAGACTGTTTTGGCTTTTTTTAGAATCATTTGGAAAAAATCGTTTTTTTTGGGAATAATGAGAAAGCAAGAGCTAAGAGCGAATAGTCAGGAATAGCCCAAAAATGATTCCCCGCACCCGAGCGAGTGCCGACAGCATGCCGAGAACCGCGGCTACCAACGCCCCGTAGACATGACACAGAAGACAGAGAGCAGAGAATAGATGGATAACATCGCTGGTGAACTCCAGATTTCCTTCTTTCAATCTTCCACTTCGTACTGTAGCATAATAAGTACCAGGTACCTGGTAAGTCGTACGTCCGCCAAAAAAGATAAAAGCAAATATTGGAAGTCAGCGTACGTACGTATCAGGCCCATGCTGGTGCATATGCAAGACTCGCAGCTGAAACCGACTACACCGCAGGCCACCAAGGAAAATAATTAGTGCACAAATCCTATTAATAGGTGAAAAACAATTGAGGAAAAAACTTGAAATTCGTTAGGGAAATTGCGAGAGCGACCCCGGTCGGGAAAAGGGATGTTGTGCACCGATGAAAGTTGGAAAGTTTCATTTCGTGGAGGTTGTAGGTACACGTATATAGGAGGTTGGCAATTTGAAAGTTTCGTTTCGTTTTATGAAAGTTGGCAAGTTGAAAAATTCGGTTGGTGGACGTTGGTAACTTGAAAGTGCGTTATGAGCAGATAATCGTGTTGTAAAATTTTCATGTATGTATATTTACAGTATATTTTTAATAAGTACCCTGCAGGCTGGTATATACTGTACCTGGTGCAAAATAATGGGGGAAGACAAGACAGGAGGTGACGGCATAATGGAAGATAGGCTTGATTTTGTATCCTAAAAAATTAAAGGTCTTGTCTGTAGCGAACTTATGTATCGATCATCGACATACAAGTCCCAAAAATATAAGGGATGCGGACTGACAGACAGGCAGATCTGCATTTACCAAAATAGAGACTACCAGGTAAGTTTTACATGTCGAGAATTACTGTATTACCAAATACCTGGTACATTTTTTCGGACAAAAAAGCATCAGAATCGGTACGAATACCAACAGAATAGCATTTGGGTAGTGACAGTTTTAAGGTAAGGGACAAGACTGGGAGAGTAGGGTGTCTCCCCCACCCTATGACAGAAAAATACATTCCACACTACAAATATGTAGTCCCGCGCGGCGATCATACGGAATGCGACAATCAGTGATTAAAACTAAAAAAGAGGACGAGAAAAACAAAGAGCGCCCTTCCCCTTAGGCTAGAAAGACGGAAGGCGTTCGACGTCATGTCGAATACTGGAGGAAGTATTGTTCTCCGTAAAAAATGTATAATATCAAAACAGGTAATGATGCAGCAAAAACTCTCTCGTGATGGGTTTTGTGGTGGCTGGATCCTACCGTGAACTGCCCTCCTCTCAGTGACCATACCTAGTCCCGAGCAATCCCGAAAGGGGCAATCCCGTGATGGTCGGGTAAAAACGCACGTTTGCCAAAAGCAGCAGCGGTCGTCGGGTCACTTAAAGAACTGTCCCGAATCCCGAAAGGCGGCACAAAAAAAAACCAGTCCTATTTAGTAACAGGGAAGGTCTGGAAATTGATCGCGGGTTGCTCAAACTTTGAACAGCCTTACGATCTGTCCTTGGAACGAATGTCCCCGATAAACATAGAGGCATGATCCGATGTACCCCAAAAACATTCAGGTACGTTCACGAAAAAAGCGCAGATATACCACGTGTTTCTGCAGAAATTACCAAGCGCGCCTGTCTGTATTTGTTTTACGTGTGGCCAAAAGTTACCGTGCGTGCGAAACGTTGATGTATGCATTGCGCGTTGTTGGTAAACGAGGATAGGCAGCCAAAGTTAGAATGGAAATAAGAACGAGTATGACTGCGCTTCATCGGGCCAACACCGACGACCGACGTATCCATCAAATAATATCTATGACGGTTCTTCATCTCCAAGTACGACATACAGGTAGACATATTACACTCGGCATGGCACTCTAATCCGGCTTTTTGGGTCTTGATGGCCTCGAGGGTGGGGTCGCTTCCCCATACGGCCGACGCCCTAAGGCAGATGACGAGCGGGACCTAACTTACGGCGGACGTGCGTGCCACGGTGGGGATGGACCTCCATCTTCTTGATGACGATACTTAAAGCGCAAAAAAAAACTGCGCAAACAGGAGGCGACAGTCTCTTCCTCTCGTGTGAAGCACTTCGCTTGCTTCAGCGCGGTTGCCGCTTGCTTGCGGCTGACTGCTGCGCGAATGCCGCCCACAATGCGCGGGTTTCAGTCGTGGCTAGGCGCTCCAAAGCAATTTCGACGCCGTCACAGATATGAATAAATGCTTCAAGCCGTGCTCCTCTGTAACGAGATGGTTTATCTTAGCAGCTTACACGCATAACACGAAACTACGCATTGCATATTATGCATGCTGCCTACACATGACAGACAACGGATACCTTGTTTCTTCCAACGGCTGGTCAGGCGGCACATTTCGTCGAAACAACACACTCTCAACTCCCCACGGGAACGTCTCCAGAGCCGTCGGTACCGAAACTATACCGCATTCAACCGTTCACGCCTAGCCTTCCGCTCACGCCTAGCCTTACGTGCTCCACGCAATCCCTCCAGCCTTGCCTTACGAGAACCACCAACGCCATCGAAAACGCGCAAGCCGTTGACGCTAGAGGAGATAACAACGTACCAGTTCTAAAGGTCCACTCCCGCACAAATTTCGACTTCCTCGTACTCCATTTAAACGACCTCCCTCATCGTGGCCGATTTGATGCTGCTGTGTCTTGGTCGTGTTCTTCAAGATGGGACAAATCCACGCTGCTTGGGCTCTTGCCAACACACACCCCGACCCGTCGACGCGCCGTACTGACAACGTCCAGGGCTTTCACACATCCCCAAATAATAGCTTTACTTGGCCCAGCGCCCCCTGGTGTCTCGTGCCATCACCACCCAAACGACCCACTCCTTACTTGTGTTCCCCGGTTTGTTACCACCAGTGTTACTCGTAGGACTATCCACCCTTCTCCTCCCCCTTAAAACCATCACCTCGCATGATTCAATAACAAAAATACCATCACCTTTTCTCCCGGCTGGTTTAAGCTGTCTCGTGCCACACCGTTGGAACACCCCATCTCGACACAACACCTCACCCTGCTCGATTGCCTTCCAGCAGAACGCCTCACCCTCCCCAATTGCCTTCAAGCTGCCGTCCTCGACCCATATCTTACGCGATGCAACACGATGATGATACCGTGTCTACTTTTGCTCCGCCAGACCGCCGTCTCCAAGCTCCCTGTGTCGCAAACCACTCCAAGCGCCACCTAGAAACCCACGCGCGCGCCCATACCGTCAACGCCACGCATGCCTGCATGTTATACTCCAGTTCAGCCCCACCGCTGCTGTCCCCCAGGGTTGTAATCTGACGGTGCCGTGCTGTACATCGATTGAGGGGGCTGAGGGGGCTGAGAGCCCACGGGCAGCGGCGGGTACGCCTGGTGTTGCTGGGGCTGTTGCTGTTGCTGCAACTGCTGCGGCTGCTGCTGCTGCATGTATGGCAGCTGCTGCTGCAGCGGCGGCGGCGGCTGTTGTAGCTGCTGCTGCTGCTGGACCACGGAAGTTATGTTGGGCATGGCAAACAGAGGGTAGTTCGGGAGATGGAGATCTTCGTCATTTGGAGACATAGACATATTACATGCTATGCTGACCTGCCGAACCCACCTACGTATACGTGCTTCAATGCGATCCCGTTATTGGACGAGACATAGCATGGCACGAAAAGTGCATATGGAGCACAGAATCACAACAACCCCATCCACCGGCGTCTATACATAGAAATCAATTGAAGGAACTGCAGCCAAGCACATGAAACGGGAAATTGGTTGTCCCCATCAGATTTGCTTGCAGATACCTCTTGCCAGGTTGTTTCACAAAAAAATGCGTGATGAAAGTTGATGTTGTTCTCACATTAACGGATCACCATAATCTAGTCCATGGTCACAAGATAGGCTCCAATAAATCTGGAGTGGACCAATAGCTCAACAACACAAAAACAAAACGAGCGCAAATAGCTGAAAGTGCGGCATCAGATTCACATGTGGACCAGACGACGGCATCTGGCATGTCGGCTTCGTGCTCATCAACCAATGTGCATAACCAAAGCATGGCGCCCGGACACGACTTACTCCAACGACGGCCAACAAACACAAAATCCTCGCAAACGGGGCCCGGCGACGCCGCCCGCGCTTAAACCAAATCTGCTCGAGTGTTGGGTTAAAAACGAACACGAGCCAAGGTGGTCGCTGCATGTAACAAACTTGTCATCAAATAAGCGACCAGTCACAACACAAAAGCAACCTCGTCGTACGACCATTTCACGAATAGCGTTCCTCCTGTCGGAAATGATCCCTACAGGGGCAACCAAACAAGGACAAGGTCAATAAATGGAGCAACAATTAGCTGTCCCATAAAATGCGCACCGCGTGAAGCCCCGATGCTGTATGTGCTTTAACATAAGTATTGCCCTCGCGTCTGGCAAGAGCTGTCGGAGTAAATTCGGTTCGTACCAGACCGAATCGACGACGGACTACTCTATATACACCTTCAACATCATCGCTTGGTCCCAAAATTGGATGGGGAAACAAATTAGAAGAACGGTCAACAACGCGAACGCTATGCACGGGTGAAACTAGGCTTGACATATCATCGAAGGTACCACTCTGGCCGGATGTGTAAGGACCGCTTGGGTATTCCTAGTATGACTCGAGACGGCCCTTACATTTCCTGACGAGAGTACGTAGTATAACTCAATACCAGTTCCCAAGGTGCCATCCTCGTTTTAACCCCTTTACAACTGGAAACTCGTTTTAGGGGACAAAATTACTTGATAATAGTACAGGGCAGGGGTTTGGGGTTCTAAAGGGGTTAACGCCATTTACGAGCAACGCGTTGCATATAACTTATTAAGTATTGGACAACGTCGTGTACCAAAATTGGCGTAGAAGTGAAAAGACGCGAGGAGGTACGGAATCCGATATTTTTCTCGTTACCGCGCAAGAGAACAAAAATGAATCTAGCTTACTGTTAATAGACCAATGCTGAAGTGTGTTCTCCAAAAAAAAAAGGAGGTCGCCCACCCAAAAAAACGCCAAGTAGTATCTGGTTTTGACAGCACTTCCGATACGCTTTGTGAAAGCGCGACCCCGATCTTTACAGTGAGATGCTGTAGACTGTAGACATGCCGTTAATGCTACGTACACCAACAGTGCTTCAACAACGGTTTGCCGGTCTAAGTCGGTCGCAACTAAGGCTTTTGCTCAAACTAAGGCGATTTTGGTAGAGTTAGATGCCGGACTACCTGTTTCTCTTTCGCCTTGTCGCCACATCAATGGAGCCTGAAACAAGCAGCAAGGCGTTGCCATCAAACGCATTCAACGCCAACGTATACTTGATATTTCAATATTTTCACGCAGAACCAATGAACTTATAAATTTGGATGCATTGCTATATGAACAGTGCCAGGAAGCCTCGTGGTACGCAACAAAGCCCACGCGCGGGGTAGAGAGGAATTTACACACGAGCACGTTGGCAACGTTAAAAAAATGTCAAAAAGCTTAACTCTATACCGGTGTGATAAAAGGCGCGGAAAAAAGTATTATGTCATGCGCCAACCCCTACCCTCACCCTCACCTGCAAGTACTGCTGCTGCTGTTGCTGCTGCTGCTGCTGTGGCTGCATGCTCGCCATCGTAGAATAGTGCTGCGCGCCCGTTGCGCTTGAACTCTGCACAACGGTCCCCAGCGGCGCAGCCGGTGCAGGGGCAGGGACACCCGCCGCCGTCTTCCCGGCTTCTTGTCCAACCACCGCCGGCACCGCCGCACCGTACCGAGAAGAAGATTGCTGCTGGTGCTGCACTCCGGGAGCCGGCGCCGCCGCCACGGGGGCGTACGAAGCTGTCTGGTACGGAGAACTAGCGTACGCCTGTTGTTCATCACTACCGGCGCTCGCCGTCTGTGCCGGGATCTGCTGGGCCTGCTGCTGCTGCCAACTACTCGCAACCGCACTCGGACCACTACCGCTCGCTGCACTAGGTGAAGTCACTACTGGGGCAACTGAACCAACCTTAGACGAGTCCCACGACTGGCTTCCGCCACTGATGTACCCTACTGTGCCGCTCGGTACGGGCGCGGCGGCAGCCGCGGGACGCGTTGACGTTTTAAAGTTACCTTGCCCGTCCATTTCACTGTACGTAACAGACGGGGCCGCCGCAATCTTCTCCGAAGGTGACGATATCGCAGCAGGCTGCTGCTGCGGCTGCTGGGAGTACGGGGCATACACGCTACTAGCATCAAGGCTTACTGATGCAGGTTGTTGAGGAGTACTGTGGGGCAGCTGCTGTTGCGCTGCTTGTCCTCCAGGGGTATACTGGTATTGGTAAGGTTGTGAGAACGGCTGCTGCTGCTGCTGCTGCTGCTGCTGCTGCTGCTGCGGTTGCTGCACCTGTTGTTGGTATGTCTGTTGCTGCTGCTGCTGCTGCGGTTGCTGTTGAACGGGCGATGCTACCTTCGCCGGTGGTACCTCCGCCCTCGGCCTCGCTGCTCCTGGCGCTGCCACCGCCTCCTCTGCTGCCTTTGGCTGCTGCCGTGTGTCTGTCCGCGGCTTCACACCTCCTCCCGTTGCTTGACCCTGAGGCTGCTTCCAACCCATCTGCTGTTGCCGCTCACTGGTCTGCGCTCCACTTGTCCCCTTAGCCGCCGGGGCTGCGGCACTCTTCGGAGCGGCACCCTTGCTCTGTCCTTCCTTCGTCCTTGCTGAGCCAGCAGCAGCTGGAGAAGGGCCACCAACGACGGAAGCGCAGGCACCAGACGGTCCACCCTTAGCGGCGCCCTTACCACCACCACTACCACCACCACCACCACCGCTACCACCTCTGACCCCAGCTCTGCCCCCACTACTGCCTGGCACCGCCCCTGCCCTCGCCCCAAGCCCATCCCGATGCGGCGCGGGAGTCTTCCCGAGCCCATTGGTACTCGACCCCGCATTGCCCGACCTCCCGGGGACAACAGGCGACGATTGGTTAGGGGAGGAAGTAGGCGCCCCCAACCCCGCAGGGGCAGGGCCAGCAGATGCCTGGTAGGCCGAGAGGCCGCTTCTTGGGGCACCCGGGCGCCCTCCATCGCGAGTAGGGGCGGTCCCCCCCGGCTGGTAGGTGTGCTGGTCGCTCCGCGACGCGCCCGGCCGCCCTGCATCGTGCGTGGGGGCGGTCCCCCCCGACTTGTAGGTGGGCTGATCGCTCCGCGACGCGCCCGGTCGCCCTGCATCGTGCGTGGGGGCGTTCCCTCCTGGCTGGTAGATGGGCTGCCCGCTCCGCGACGAGGCCGGCCGCCCCCCGGGCGGGGCCGGCGTGGAGCTTGACTCCTTGTACCCGGGCAAATCGCTCCTCGGTGCGCCTGCCCTCGAGCCTCCGGGGGGAGGGGCTGAGGGAGGTTGGTAGGCGGGTGGGTCGGTTCTGGACCCGCTTCGCGGTCGCGGGCCCCCGTGGGCGGGAGCGGAGGGCGGCTCGTAGGCGGACAAGTTGGTCCTCGTTGCTCGCCAATCTCTGCTGGAGGGGGCGGGCTTCGGGCCTCCGGTAGGGCGATCGCCGCTTCGCTCCGCGCGAGGCGCCGTTCCGTGCTGCTGGCTGTCCGGCATGCGCGCGGGTGCTGCGGTGCTGCCGCTGCCGCCGGGTTGGCTGGAGAGGCGCTCAGCGGTATCGTGCTGCTGCTGTGGCTGCTGTTGTTGCTGCTGCTGCTGCTTTGGTGGGCGCTCCTGTAAGGTTTAGGGATTGCGGTTATATAAGGCCCATTGGCGCGAGAGGGCTGTCTTTCCCGCAAACAAAATGTCACATGCTTTCATATTTTCATGCATTGCCAGACTACATAGACTACTCGTATCAATAATGCCTCGTTATCTGTCTATCGCCTTTGTGGGTCCGTCCGTCCGTCCGTCCTTTCGCCCGTGCTTTCCTGCCTGCCTGCCTTGCCTCTGCTTCAATGCGTGTTGGTCCCAAGGGTCTCTCTCTCGCCACCGTCCAACGACCAAGCGCATAGCGGGGATCGATAAAATAGCCCAGTACCACTCGATGGCAGAGGTTACTGCTGCTGCTGCTGCTGCTACGCTGCGGATCTATCTTTTATGCTGGACACCAAACACGTTTTGAAGATATATCTCTTGGAATACCGTTGTACCACGTTTGCGTTGCAGTGTGCATAGAGGCATGGCACAATATACTCTGAACCGCCTCAGCGACAAAGCCGACATTTCGCTTACTAGAACATGAATACGCAACAACAACAAAAAAGTTGATGCGCACTTCTATCGTAGAACCAACCATTTGATACGCAATTTTATCGTAGTAGAGGCAACCGTTTGATGCGCCTTTCTATCGCAGAACCGACAACCATGTGATGCGCATTTTTATCTTAGCCTTGCGCGCTTGTCCACGAGAGAGGCACAAGACCCCTGGAGGAAAACTGCGCGTCGTCATCCTTGGTGGAGTCCTGTGCCACCTGTATCTGAAACTCTCTTCGCAATGTCTGTTAACTTGACCCGGCGATGCGTTCTTCGGTCGCCGCTTGGTGTGAACCTACCTACACTGTCAGACACCTGGACGCAAACATTATATAGTCCAGTCGAGTCATTCAGCATCAAACTAAAACTAGTATTTACCATATACTAAACTAGATGTACGCACGCGGCTTCCACCGGCACAAGTGTTACATGCACGACACATACGCTACAGTCTTGGTGCGCAATCCGTCTGCTCATTTGGACGAGGTCCTGTTGAATCAAGCCGTCAGTAGTTTCATCCGCAGCGAAGCTCCAGCGTGGCGTAGGGAGCGGACCCCGGGGGAGGGGGGGGGGAGCAAATGCGCCACTTCTCGCTCTCAAAGGAGATCCATCTGCGAGACCCGAACCAAAAAAAATGCGCCACTCTGCCGAGAAAACAATAACGCTAGTCTTCTCAATAACTTGTCGACAACTACTCCCGCACATTCCACAACGGGATGCGTTCCCTGATTCTGTCCGTCGTAACCCTCCCCCCTCCCCCGCCCCCACCGCCCTCCCAAGCCCTTTGGGAATCGCTGAGGACCGCATCAACAAGCAGCTTCAACTACAATAGCCCGATTTTTCGGGGCGCAATTACTCACCTCCGGAGCGTGAAGCAGTGGGATGTCCATCATGTCCAGATCG
>JBBMKB010086996.1:0-11723 GCA_037833945.1 Alaria marginata
ACTTTTTGGGGTCAAACGTTCCTGACCGGTTGAGCTCCTGAAGTGGGGAACTACCGGTTGGTATGATCATTTTACGAGTGTAATTGTTTTAGGACTACGGTAGCGGATAGCAATGTTGATCGGGTTGCACGAACGAAAATATTCGCAGTCGTGCTTTGGGTGATATATTGAGCTCCTCATGTCAGGAGCTCAGGAGCTTATTGGTGCGCACCCCTACCGTGGGATGCCTCCACCCCCTGTCATATCATACCCGTATCGTATTATACCCCTGTCGTACCTGGTCAGACATGAACGACTGCCCCCCGAACCCCGGCTCCACGGTCATGACCAGCACCAGATCCAGATCCTTACAGTACGGGAAAACATCCTGACCCGCGGTACAGCAGACAAAACGGGATGGGACGCGGGTCGGGTCGGGTCAGATGCGTGCTACTCTACGGGATGCCCTTGAAGCCCCCAAGTAGTTATGACTGGCGTGGCTTATAGGCGATGCAAGTCCTGCGCCTTCACAAGGGGGAGATCAAAGCCGGATCTCACCAAGAAGATCGGGCGTATTTTTCAATGCTATACGATAGGGAAACTGTAATCTTACGAGATACGATAGGGTACTGTAATCTTAAGAGATACGATAGGGTACTGTAATCTTAAGAGATACAAGCTTGAAATCCCGGGGGATGTCGCAAGCTGAAAAGGGGGGGAAACGAAAGACTAAAGAAGAAGACTAAATAAACCAATTAGCCACCGCGCATTGCAAGTAACCCGGCAAGTAACACCGGCCAGCCCAGACGAGTTTACAGCATAGTGTCTACATAATCGCACTTTTTGGCAAATGCCTTCCGACCGACGGCACTCCTCAGGTGAGGGACTCCCCAATATCGCTGAAATATGACTCGTGTCCTGCAACATTATTTCGTTGTACGAGTATGATATACCTAAGTTATGATAGGATTGTTCGTCGTGTTGCGTTTGGATTGCATTCACTCTCAATTGCCAACTTTTTGGGTGAGGTACGGCCCCCCTCGAATGAGGAACTCCGTAAAAGTTAGGCGGCGCCCTCCTACCGCAGCCTGTGCGTTTAACTCACCTCCACCGGGGTTGCCGGCTTCAGGGCCAGGCCGACGCCCATCCCCTTGGCCTTCACCGCCTCGATCAGCTCGGAAACCTTGTCGGTCGCCTCCACGTGAAACGTAAATCTGTTAGACAAAAAACAGGAGCGGGGATGGGGTTAGTGTTCGGGGTATATAAATATATGAGACAAAAAAAAAGGAGCGGGGAGGGGACGGGGTTAGTGTCAGGGGTATAGTCTATATAGGTCAATCCAGCGGGGTAAGGGTTAGCTTTTATGGCTCGGACACATTGTCGGTTGCCTCGACTTGGAAGGAAGAAAACAAACAACACAGGTGAAAAACAATATATAGCAGGGGCAGGGTTAGCGTTAGGGGAGGGTTAGGGCTACGGTTAGGTGTAGGAGTAGCGCGGTTAGAGTTGGGGGGTTACAGCTAGGGCACCTTGTCGGTTGGCTTGACGTGAAAGGAAAAAAAACAAACAACACACGTGAAAAACAACACCTGGTATATTCCAGGAGCAGGGTTAGCGTTCGGGGTGGGTTAGGGCTAGGGTCAGGTGTAGGAGTAGCGCGGTTAGGGTTGGGGGTTACAGCTAGGACACTTTGACTGCTGCCTCCACGTGAAACGTAAAACTTTTTGAAAAGCACGTGAAAAAAAACAGGAGCAGGAGCAAGGTTAGGGATAGGGGTGGGCTAGAGCTGGGGCTTGGTGTGGGAGTAGCGGGGTTAGGGTGGTTCGGGTTTCATAGCTTGGACACCTTGTCTGTTACCTCCACGTGGAACGTAAACCTAGTGGACGAAAACCATTAGCGCGGTTAGTGTTGCAGTTTACTTCAAGTATATGCAACCATTTTTCCGAAGCTGTACCAAGGTATATACAGTATACAGTACAACCCTCCAGTAGAGAAAAAAGCGGCGGTTCGGTTCGGTTCGGTTCTGGCGTGAACAGCCTTGTTGAAAATAAAATCCCACCTGTCAACTCCTGCGGCGGCCATATCGTCTACCCACTGAGCGGGGTGTGATACCATGAGATGCGCGTCCAGTAACGCCTTCGTGTGCTTGCGCAAACCCTTGATGACCTGTAGTAGAACATGGGTTACGAAAACGCGCACGCCATGAGCGGGATCAAAGGTATTAACACAACAACGTTAGTGTCTTCCTCATAACAGGTTTTTATTCGGTATTTATTGTCCATATGGCGCATTCAATACATGTACCAACACTATTAATAGTGGAACGCAAGCAAGTTTGCCGCGGAAAAAAAAGGGTTTTACAAAGGGGTGGGATCAGTAATTCGTTTCATGTTTTTTAGGAAACGCTCAGATACGTTGTCCTGTTCGTAAGGCTTACCGGCGCCCCAAAGGAAAAGGTTGGGCACAAACCGACCATGCATGATGTCAAGACGGGTGGCTTTTTGCGCACCACGTCTTCCTACATTCAATGTCTCTTCCATGAGCCGCGACAATGTAGAGCTATATGTAATAAAGGGGTGAAATAATGGTAAAACTGTCCTTTTTAGGGTTTATTTCTGCTGCAAAATGTATGCAAACACTATTTCCAGGTATCAATAGTACGTCCCAAAATAAACGTGAGTACAAATCTGAAAGGGCGAAGACACGCTGTCCTGTTTTCCAGGCTTACCGTCGCTTCAAAGGTAAGGTTGGGCACAAAAGCGACCGTCCCCGATGTCAACATGGATCTAGTCTACTGCCTGACGCTCTACATCCAAGGTTTCTCCCACGAGCCACGGCAACACAAGGCAATACAGGGGTGCATAATCCAAGACACCGCAGCTCTCGCTAGGAACTCGCGCTCGTATGTAGATACGCGTAACTGTCGTCACATGTATGTGCGCGTTGGCGGGAAGCAGAAAAGGCGCGAAAAACAAGAACTCGACCGTTCCTCGGACTGTTCTTTTTGGGAGATTCCGGTCGTCGGACGGGACACGGAGATTCGGGCACAGGAGGCTTTATATGAATGATCCCCTTTTTTGGCCCAGATGTACATTTGTGTTCGTCCGGAAGCGCTAAGCTGCGTTGTACTAGTTTCCAGGCTGAGACTTAGCGGCGCTCCAAAGGTAAAGTTGGGCACGAAGTGGCCGTCCATGATATCAAGATGGATGTAGTCAGCTCCCTGTCGTTCTTAGTCTCTTATTCTGGGTCAGCCTCAGCTTCTTATGCGAGGCAGGGTGTGTCCTGGACGGGTGCCACGATAGAGGTAGCACTTTTTGGCTTTTTTTTTTCTGAATGACGGGGCTCCTTCTTAACCAAAAATCGCCGGAAACTCCTTGTTTTTCGGTCCGATTTTTTCGTATACCTAGGCCATGGGTTTGTTCATCGGGTTGCAGTTTCAGTTTACTCAAAAATCAGTTGGTGGGTGAGGTTCAGAGCGCCCTAAAGTGGGGATCCCCAGAAAAAATGGGCGCACCTCTATCGTAGCACGTGTCCCTGCACTCATTTCAGTACATAGGTGGCGTTCTTATGTCCCGTGCAAAGGTCGCCCCTACATTTCTTAACTCTCAATTTCAGTGCTATCGCGTACGTATAGCTAGGATAGATAATCCCCGACTTACCGGCGCTCCAAAGGTAAGGTTGGGCACGAAGTGGCCGTCCATGATGTCAAGGTGGATGTAGTCCGCCCCCTGTCTTTCTACGTCCAAGGTCTCCTCCATGAGCCGAGACATGTCGGAGGCGAGGACGGAAGGTCCGATGCAAGCGGGTCGCGAGTGGAATCTGTCTCGAAAAAACAACAACAAAAGTAAGAAACAACGGGATGCGAAGAAACAAAGCGGGCGGACCATTTTGTTAAAAGAAAACGCTTTCAGCCTTTTCGGGGTGGGGCTTTGGGTTGGTTGACCTTGACCGCTCGTACAAGTAGTAGCTACTTATACGGGGGACCAGAAATAGGACCAAATATTGTTAGTAAAAATAGACAAGTGTACTTAGTACGTGTTTTCGTGTGTAAATGTAGGTCCTATTTACTATGGTCCCCCGTAAATACTTGGGTAGCGGAAAAAAAGCCGCGTATCAAAAACCAACCTATAAATAGTTGTTATTCATAAAAAACCGCGCGTCGAGCTATATACAAAGGCGCCAGTTACAAAATATCAAAATGCGCCGATTCCGCAAATTGCTCGAACATCCGATACCCGCCGGTCGGGTCGCAAGTGGAACCTGTCAGGATATTTGTTCGTAGTGCAAGAACACCTCAAGAAGACATTATTTACGGGGGACCATAGTAAATAGGACCTACAGTACACACAAAAACCTATATATTCAACTATTTTTACTAGCAATATTTGGTCCTATTTACTATGGTCCCCCGTAATAGTTTGTTTTTTTACGGTATTGCAAGGCGGTTTACTGTGATATGGACCCGCCAGTGCAGGCAGTTGGGACGTCTGTGCCGTGAGAGAGATACCAGCCGCCGGTCGGGAGTGGAATCTGTCAAAATATAATAAAAATAGCAAAAACAAAAAGGGCGGGATAGAGAAACAACGCGGCCCAGTACGTTGAAACAAAGCGTATATTTTACCCTTGTCGAACTTCAGAGGAAATAAAATGTAGAAAATGAGCGAAAAACCGACAACTTCCGCGTCCGTGCCTTGATTCCACTACGTACCTGGTACTACTTAAGCTCGTATCATACAGTCGTGCAACAGCCAGCAGCCCATGAACAGCCCGGCCCCTTGATCTATCCATCTATCCTAACAGCCCGACCACTTGGTCTATCCATCTACCCTAAGCTGCGACAGATGGGCATACCCTGGGGCCGGGCTGTTTACTATATGTCCTCGCAAATTCAGTGGATGGTCCCTTTTAAGGGACCCCGCGAGAAATACAAGCGGTGCACAAGGGACCTCAAACTTGTTCGCACCCTTGTTTCCCACTTTAAGGGACCTCGTCCCTTGTAGTGGACGCAACACTCAACAAGGGACCTCAGGTCCCTTAAAAAAGGCCACTACAGCGTCTCCAGCTTCAAAAGTGACATTTAAATGGCATATCAAACCGAGCTCGTATAATATGTTCCCCCCAAGGGCTAGATAAACGGTCGGGTCCACTTTAACGGACTAGGGACAAGTTTGTTGACGTCGGTACATAAAGACCGACCCGATGCACTATGGCCCCTTAAAAGGGGCCACCGAACGCATCCGAATAGGTGGATAGATCCAGCCAGGCGTCGGGCTGTTCACCATCTTAAGTCGCTCTTGCAAATTGCAAATGCGAAGGGACTCCGAACCCCGAACGCAGCCTGCCAAAATGTTCGAATATAATTTCTTGTCTCTTGCTCGCGCGCGAGTTCCCCGAACTTTCCCAGCACCGGGCCCAAGGCACAGCAACCAAATTAGAACTTCGCCAGGATGCTAGATACGGTATTATCGACCGTCTACTCGTAGTGAGAGCGGGCAAGAGTGTCGACTTACAAGTAGAATCGTGGTGCGCGTGTGTCGGAAAAATCCTTGAATGGTACTGCGGTACGTGTAGTGGTCTCCCTTGAGTGCCGGTATGTGCCAGCCAACAATACCGGCAGTATGCGGGACACCAGCACTATTGAGTGTAGTACCGATACTGGTACTAGATATGGCGGGTTCCAGTCGTGCCAAGCGAATTCACCGGCACTATACCGGCAATAGGCACTATTCAACCGGCACTATAGGTAGATCCCCACGGCATCGACCGTCTAGTGGTAGCGCACAGCAGTGCGACTATGAATAGTATCATGATGCGCGCGTGTCGGGTATCTCTTTGTATGGTATTACAGTAGTGGTCTCCCGTATAGTGCCGGTAAGTGCCAGCCAACAATACCGGCACTATGCGGGACACCGGCACTATAGGGTGTAGTATATACCGATACTGGTACTGGTATAGCGGGTTCCAGTCGTGCCAAAGCGATTTCATCGGCACTCTACTGGCAATAGGCACTATTCAACCGGCACTTTAGGGAGACCCCATCATACCGATCGTCTAGCGGGAGCGCACAGCAGTGCGATAAGCGAAACGTATCATGCTGCGAGCGTGTCAGGAATCTCCTTGCATTGTTGTACATATGCGTAGTTCACGTACACCCTACCTCAGCCGCCCGGGCTGCCACGTGTCACCGATGCTGTACAGTGCAGTAGTCATCACTACAGTATATTCCAGGGGCGGTAGTAACTCAGGTACCGGTGATCACCGGTTATGAATCTGCCGGGTGGGTAACATGAATAGTCTGGGAGTCAAGATGTGTGTAAGAATCATATCATACCGTAAAATGGCAGAAAACCGGCACGAACTTCGCACCTACAAATGAAGAAAAAACATCATGGCTGGCACAGGACTACGGAAACCCCGGGGACGGTAAATATCATCCCCTGGTCACGGGTTATCACCGGTGGGTGACATCAGAAGCTGAAAACGGGTTACTCCCGATAAAATATTTTTAGATCCGGGTTACTATGTACCATTCCTGTTTTTATTGGACAATTTTTCCTGTGGACTTCCCAAAGGCCGTGATCGCCAATGAGATTCGCTCTTCCCAGAATACTCGCGGCCGTTTGCGATCTACGAGAGACCCGAAATTATTTTCTCCAGGGGTGTCGTTCTAATTTTGTACGGTGTTGTCGCTTGCATGCCGAATCGCTCCCAGCCTGCAGCCGCTCACATGCAAATACCAAACATGCCAACTAATGTAACACGGTTTCTTGCTCGTGCGCTCATTCCCATAATTTACCCAGAACCCGCTGAACATTACGCGTGGTCGGCACGCTTGCCGTCAATATGATATACATCTAATCTACATACTGATTGTCTGGTTGGAGCTTGAAAGCGGCGAAATGCTCCGGCTCGTTCGTCGCTGTACACTAAATACGCTATTATCACGGGGGAACATATAACATTTTTCGTAATCAGAACCAAACATGGTCATTAACGGTAAAAATTAAGGGGACATAGAATATTTTTGTTTAACGCGGGTTCTGAATACTATGGCCCCCGGTAATATTGTATAGTACATTGGAGACCGGTCTTTTGGGGAGCGTCAGCAGCCGTACTAGTTAGCAGTCATCACAATGACTTGGGATATGTATTTCAGCGTGGGTTATACATAAGCTTCGAGGAAAATGTAACTCCCTCATTACTTATAAACGCCTATTTTGGCCTTTGCAACATTGTACTCCCGTTACGAGGACAAAAACATATGGAACTAGACTAGCATCGTTTTTAGGAGTCGGAAAAGGGGTACAAACACTATTCATACTTCTAACGCATGGGGCGGTTAGCCAAGGAGTCAAACTGTCATCTCCTACTATTTATAGGTTATAAGCCTCTTTGCTTGACGCGCCCGGGAGATTTGAGCCGGCGCAAGCTTAGGCGCGCGGATGGGAGCAAGTCGATGTTTAGTCGGCGAAGCCGCCTCGAGAGGGGGCCCCTCTTACAAAGATGCACACCTCAGACATATCACCGATCTCTACTTGATGATCTAGAACTTTCAGGCAAGATCTGTATGGTCTAGCTCATGTTACCCGGTAGGAGCCGTGCGATCTGTATGACCTAGCACATGTTGCGTGGGTTGGATCTCGTACGATCTGTGTGATCCAGCACATGTTTCGTGGGTTCGATCTGTACTCTATAGATCCACATCCAGCACAACATATCATAACGGCAGATACGGGATGTACTGTAGATGATCTAGATGATCTAGGTCATCTAGATCATCTAAATGATCGGTCCGAGGTGTGCAAAGATGCCAGGAGACAACACTTTCACCCCTGGACAGACAGCAAACAAGTTTCCTTAGTTTGCCTTGACCGACATCACACTACTAGGGTTTAGTGTGGAACACTCCGCCCTGCGTACAACCTTGACAGCGCGCGTTTCCCCTGGAAGGACATGCCTCCCGGCGTCTTTGCTGACAAAACCGGTCGTGGGATCTTCCAGGCGTCGCGCTGTTCAACTGGAGCCCCTCTTGAAAACTCACAAACTTAAAACAAAAAACAACCAACTCGTCGCGGGATCTTCCAGGGGTCGGGCTGTTCACTATGGTATGGTTTGGCGGGCTAGGTAGGTAGGTAGCACTTCCTATTAATAGTGGGATCTCAAGGTATAATACGGGCTTAGACCAACCCGGCAACACCTATATAACCATAACCCTAGCCCTGACCCCTACCTGCAGCCAAAACGGGTCCAAAACTGGCCAGAAACCAGAAACACGGGCTGGACCGCTTTCGTATTGAGCAAGAAACTTCTGAAGTGCTATCCACGATTAGACTCCCTGGCCAATAAGGAGTACATTTTTCTGGGAAGTGCGATCAAGGTATAACACGGGCTTAGACCAACCCGGCAAAACCTATCATCATAACCCTGACCCTCATCCTTACCCGCAACCAAAACGGGCCCAAAACTGACCAGAAACCAGAAACACGGGCTGGATCGCTTTCGCATTGAGCGAGAAGCTTCTGAAGTGCTTGCTACCCACGATTTGCCTTCCTTGCCAATAAGGAGTAACACTTTCCGGGAAATTTGCGCACGACCACTTGGCAAGGACTACTGCTGCTGTCGAGCGGTGGATTCGAAGATGCGGCTCTACCATACCATCATCGTTATTGCTGTCTCGGCGAAAAAACACACTTACCAGGTATTGCTGTAAATTGACCATATGGTACATAACGCTGCTGCATCTGCTTTAGGTTTCATAAATATCGTGCAGCATTCTTCGTGGCTCCTGCTTAGGTCTGCCTGATGCCGCAAACCATGCAGAAACTTCTAGGTATTTTCTCTACGTACACAGACCATCCCACATTCATGCGCGTTATCGTCTCGTCTCGACTCTCGACATCGTCGGATGCGGATGTGTGCTGTGGATGTACACCGTGGGCTTGTGTCTCGCTCTCACCGTGTTGGCCCTGCTGCGAGCTTGCCCCAGCAGCAGCCGTGCGTGTGGCGTGTGGGTTAGGCACCCAGAGCTACTACAGCAGTATGATACCTGGTACAGCCTGTAGTAGGACCATATGATACAGGGGTCATGCACCACCTTGTTTGTTACAGTCTCGTATAGCCCATGAAGCCATGAGTATACCCATACGTCCGTAAATATAAGGACAGTTTTGATGTAAATACAAATAAAACAAACGGCCCTTATATTTACGTACAGAGTGGTAGCAGTTTTAGCGGTGTGCGGTGGGTTATCGGCTGTCGGCGTTCAAATTTCTCCATTGCCCCGCGTTTTGTACCTACAGAAATGGTCACCCGCAAGTGCTCCCAAGGCAGCAGCAGCGGAGCAGCAACTTAGCTCACCGTTCGCCCATCGTGAATGCCGCCAGGTAGAGGGTGCTCAAAAGCGAAAGAGTCTTGTAGCTGCTGATGAGGCTGCTCCGGCCCGTTCTCATGCAAGGGTCGGTAACTCTGTCCTCTCGACTTCCAGCTGACAAAAGGAAAAAAAAGTGACTTTTCTCGTCCAGGGTGTGCGGTGTAGAGGCGCGGTAGTGCGTTCAATTGTCACCGACAACAGCAGGTGGGGTAGAGATGGGTCAAGAAAGAGCAACACCTAATGTGTTCCGGTCAGTGGAGCTGCAGGCGTTGAGTCTCGAGTGCGTCAAAGGGGTGCGGTTGCGCAGCAAACAACAACAGAATTTGGGTTTTTTATTACATGGTGTGGCGTGCATGCTGCGGTAAACTTCCTAGACTTTCCCCGGCATTTTCCACGCCGATAGCTCACCTGTGTGCAGCAGTGCCTCGGTTACAGGCACAAGAGTGGCACTTTTGTTGACGGCAATGGCGACGCTTGCACAAGCGGTTCTCCGCCGAGGGGTGGTCTTCGGAGGGTCGCCTCCTGGTTTGCCAGTAAAAGCCTGTGCGGCCTGCTTTAGTCGAGGGATGTCTACGTCGGAGACTGCAAGGATTACGGGTTCGGTGCTTGGGAATCATTCGGTCAAGGTACGAGTACAGCAGCAGTAGTGGTCCCACCATAGCCCCGGTTGAGTAGTGCCGCTTGCCCGTTATAGCGCCTGTGAAATCGCTTGGCACAGATGGGAATCCGCAGCAGTGGCAGTATGCAGGGTAGCGCCGGTTGCCGCTATAGTGCCGGTATTTCCGACTGGCCCATACCGGGACCACACCACTTTGTACGAGAAGGAACAGACATCTGGGTGTTGAAGGGATGGGAGTACATCCCAGAGCAGCTCGGTTCTACCGCAGCACGGGACCGGTGTACGTGTTGCCTGTGGCCTGTGGATCGCATGGCACCTCCCCACGGTTGTTCGGTGTTCGTTTCGTGTTGACGTATTGATAGCATACGTATGCATGTTGGGTACTTCTGTTGCGATACACACTACTGTACACCGTATACTCCGAAGTATATCGCTATGCATAAACGAAGACCGAGGCGGGACTTGCAGTACCGCCGCGCTGCCGTTGCATGTACACGGCGGTACTGCTGCTCTGCTGCTGTACGGCAGTACCCGTAAACTAGTTGCCAGTCTTCCAGCTGCCAGTCTTTCACTTGCAGTGTATACGTAGAGAGGGTAGAATGGACAGTGTTACCTGGTAGTCAGTACCTGGTATGTGGTATGTGCAGAAGAAGCTGCCAGCATTCTGCACGTGCGCCGACAATCACGATATAAATCAAAAGTACGGGGACATTTAGGAGCCATCCCCGGGTTTCAGGCCTTGCGTTTTATGTTGGGGTTAGGGGTAGGATTAGAGTTGGGGCCAAAATACCAGTCTCCAGGGCTGCTTTGGCGGGCCTATCGCGTGAAATACACCTAAAAATACTGCAGGGTGTGTCTGGGTATACACGACGAGAGACGCTGCTGCTGCAGGGCTTCGCGAAGCACCTTATGTTCAGGAGCAACCTGCACACAAGCTGTGCAGGTCGTGGGCAGTTCGAGCCGCGTGACTGCCCCTGCCGACCTTGAGCTCCCCAAAGGGTTGGGGTCAGGGTTAGGGTTAGTATTAGGGTTAGGGTTGTGTCATGGGTCGGGTTGGTCTGGGCCACCGGGTAAGGTTGAAATTGGCTTTCGCGACCGGCACAGCTTGTGTGCAGATTGCTCCTGCACGTATCATGGCAGGCGCCGGGCTTCGATGTAGTTGCACGCCGGTCTGTCGGAGCTGGCTGGTGTGCTGGAGAGGGCGGATGCGGCGGGAATATTATATGCCAAACGCGAGGCCTGACACCCGGGGATGTCTCCTAACTACCCCCGTGATCGTGACTTAAACATCGCCTACGAGCACGTAGACATGTCATGACTACCGTTTCACTCCCTTCTTCAAGGTGAAGGACGAAGGTGCGTTCGCAAACGTCCGGTCTATGAGATCCGCCATCAGCAATCAATCTTTTTAGGGTGTGATTCGCAGGGTATATACTCTGCGGGTACCCGCGGGTACATAACCGAGTATCGCCAATAACAACTAGATGTGGTACCCGGGTACCTTACGAAAGTATAGTAGTATATACTGGTATACACTATTAATACTAAACAAACTCTTTTGTCTTTTGTTGTTTTGTGTTTTTTTGTTGCAGGTGAGGGGGGACAAGGTCGGCAAGGCCATGGAAGAAGTTGAGAGGCGCGAGAAATTATCGCGGCTGAACGAGATGATGGAGAGACGCACCTTCCACGAGAAGGGGTTTGAGAAGGTGGGGAAGGGGAGGGGGGGGGGGGGGGGGGGGGCAGAGGGGGCGTCTT
>JBBMKB010087007.1:0-11722 GCA_037833945.1 Alaria marginata
ACGCTGGGAGGAGGTACGCTGCTGACCAACAACGTGGGAACCGTCGATGGCGGCGCGGTGAGTAGCTGTGTGTGTGTTCTTGACATTAAACTGACATTTCCACCAATCTACATCCTGCGAAACCAGTGTCTGTGCCGATGCCTCCTAAGCGTGGAGGCATGCCCAGGGAGGCATGCCCAGTGGCCACCAAGACTGAGATACTCGTACAGGTTGCAGTAGATCTGTCGCGCTACTCATGTTCACTCTTCGACTGTAGTGACCCCTGATGAGTTCGTGCACAGCAAGTCTCCGCTGTCCGGCGTAGTAGGAGAGTTGGTGTGGTTGCGTTGGTGGTGGGTAGCACAACAACAGCAGCAGTTCTCGTACAGGAGACCTACTCTAGAAGAAGACACAGGAATGCTGGCTCAGGGCGGATTTCTTATTTGAGGAAGGGTGCGTTTCTCATAAACTCCAGTATAATCGCTGCCGACTTAATTTTATTCATGTCAATATCAGCCAGGCTTTCTTAACCCCTTTGGGGCTACAGAGGGGAAATTTGACGAAATACATTGACGATTCGAGAATCGGTCACCCGAAGCAGCCGGGGATGCCGGCTAGAATGTGTGTTCAAAGCGAACGGTAGGAGGTATACGACACACGCACGGCATTCTGGTACTCGTTCTGCTGCAGGCTCTTCCTGGACGAATGATAGAATCGCAAACCTCTAGTTTTTGGTCGATATAAACCGGCCTCAACAGTGTTAATACATGTTTTCTTATTTGTTGTCCTGTGTCGTACAGCAGTGATGGTACCTGTATGACGCCTGGTGGTGCAGCCTGGTGAGTCCAGAGTATGGGCCTTCTCGCGAGAGCCCGAGTTGGCGAAATTCAATGCAAATCGACGATAATGAAAAGTGGGATTGCTGAACTCTACTGCTGTGTATTCGAAATTAAAATGAAGTAACGTATTCTATAATACCGGGGGTGAGAAGGGAAGGCAACTGTGGCCTATCTATATGGGCCATTGGGCTTTCCCAAGGGCAGTAAACACCCATCCTGGCAAAACAAGGATGTACAAAGACCAAACTAGTGTACCTAAAAAAGAAGCCAGAGCCTGGGATAGTTTTTAGGATTGTTGTTGGTGCCCTATACTAATCAAATGCCAGGCACGAAAGGGTGGTACGATTACTGAATTCAGGAGTAAAGTCCCGGAACCTGGGCCTGTGGCTCTAGGAACTCGTGGAGCTGCGTGGAGCTAGATATTTGTGACATTCAATAACTTATTACTGCTGTGGGGGTCCCACTTCAGTGCGGTGGATCGCCGAACGACGATATGCGCACTCAAGTGTGACCACGCATTAATCCCGCGCCGCACTCGAGTCGATGAGGTTCGTGACAAGAGATTATCACCGCACTTAAGTGGGGCCCGGCACTTGGAGGAACCGCACTTCGGTGGGACCCCCACTGTGTGTCGGTTGTTGGTGTAGGGTGGACGGTGGTTGTTGAGGGCGCCTACTATTTTTGACCGCCTACTATTTATATCGTCGGGTTGATAAATCGCAATAATCTATTAATAGTGCTTGCGCCCAAGACGGGCTCCTAAATGACAAATACTGGGCACGGCAATATACTGGCGTGGGCACGGCGTGTGAAAAACAAAACACAACAGAACGCGAGGTCACTATTTGTAGGCGCTGCCCCCCCTCCCCACGCCCTTTCATTTTCATCTCGAGAAGAATTTAGCATTTTCATAGCGAGAAGAGTTTAGTATCTTCTCATCACGTAGACTCGCCTCGGACAATCAACCGAACAAAAGAACGAAACGAAAATCAATACAGACAGGTGGTGGCATCGGTTAAAAGTAGATTGATGCCTTCCGCACGACTGGCGCACAGCGCAAGCGAACGTCAGCTGCACGCATCGCTTGCAACTGTCAACAACAGTAAGTTTGTTTCAGGTGGTATCGGGATTTGTATCTAAATCAGAAATCGGATCGGTAACCTGATCGATAATCGGATCGATAATCGGATCGGTAATCGGATCGGATTGGAAAAAACAAACATCAAGAATTCCGATCAGAAAACCTTACTTGGAGAGGGGAGGGGATATCGCCCAACCTCCCCCCATCATTTTTGAGAGGGTCCACGGTGAATATTTCGGTGTTGCGTGCCAGAAACAAAACAAATTGAGTGCGCCTTCGGCAGTGCCATGATGCCGTCCGGTTTTTTATTTCGCTTGTTTGCCTCGCATGTCGTGTATCGCACCGGGATCGGATTTTTTGTCGATCCGGCCCGATCCGATCTGACTCATATCGGATTGTTTTCATCGGGTATCGGGATTTTTCCCATATTCGATTCTAATCGACTATCGTTCCGACACATGCAATATTGTTTACTACATTATAAGACTAATATGATATTAGATGAATATGCATACCAGTATGTACCATGGTACTCGTTGTACTTGACAGTAAAATCGCGATTTCCTTCCCATCACGAGATTCCCATCCACCTCATTCGGCGCGAACGGCATGAATGAACGGCTGCATGCATGCGCCTTCTTCCTGCTTCTGAACAGGTTTCTCTTTGGCTGAGATTATATTCCGCTGCTGTGCGACTATGTTCTGTGTGTGATGGCTCTTCTGTTGATGAGGGTTTTGCACAGATCCACCTTCTCATGATGTATTATCAGAAGTACGGAGCGAGTAGTATTTACGGGGGATCGTAGTGAATAGGACCAAATATTGTTAGTAGAAATAGGTAAATATATGGTAGGTTTTAGTGTGTACCGTAGGTCCTATTTACTATGGTTCCCCCTGAATAATGATTATATACACGTGATGTCTGCATGCTATGGCACGTCTAAGGTGCAATGTTTCACTGCACGACTCTGAACGACCTCACAGTCAAGTCGCTGTCACAGGTCATCAGTGGCTACCTGCACAGGTCTCAACTCGTCTGCGTGCATACTACCGCATACTCCGCCGTCTCCGCAGCGAACGACTTTCTAGACAAAAACTCGATGTCGCCAAAGATGGAGAATGACGGCACGTCACCAAAACAACGAGTAGCCGTCACAGCGCACTGCCGCGGTATCCACGCTTAAACCTATTAATAGTAGTTACGTGTATATTGCCGTCACGTTACACGATAAATTATCCCAGCTTCATGCCTACCCTAAAACTTGGAATTATAATGACGTTTTTTTTTAGTTTTTGAACTATTTACGGGGGACCATAGTAAATAGGATCAAATATTGCTCGTTGAAATAGAGAAATATGTAGGTTTTTGTGTGTACCGTAGGTCCTGTTTACTACGGTCCCCCGTGAAGTTAATGCTCCGGGAACATATTAGCTGAAGGTCCTCACTTGCGGCTTCAGGGGCTGTAATCCTCACCCCAAAACTGCTCTATCTCTTCATTGTAGGAGAAAACATGAGTGAGTGCAGCTGGACGAACAATATTAGGTGCATCACGAGTACGCTGGGCGCCCGCACTTCAGAAATACTAGTTGTGTTGGGTAACTCAGGATGAGGTCGCTTGGAAAAATAGAAAGTTGGATCTGAGAAACAAAGCTCAAACCCCGGCAACAAGATGGGAAACAGCAGATATTGACGCCTCTCTGTCCAATTCAGGAAACGAGGTCGCTCCGGACAAAAATAAACGCAGGCTCATTTATCACAGGAAAATAAGAAATTAGGGAGCCGTCATGCCCAAGTTAGTGGAGAGAACGCGCCCTTTTCTCGAATAATAAATCCAGCCCCAAGTTAGTGGAGAGAACGCGCCTATTTCTCGAATAATAAATCCAGCCTGAGTCTGTATTCCTGTTTCATATTTTATATATAGATGTCCTGTTCAATAATCAAGTCCCAATAGAGGTAAGGCGCCCTGCCTCATCAGACATGCTTTTTGGTAAAATGTATTGCCCCAATCCTACTAATATATATACCAGTATACAGCAGTACGTGTCTCTTCGAACTTTGTTCTTGTGTCCGACGTATCTACTGCCTCCCCTTGCGTCCTGCCCCGCTAGCATGCGCGTCTTTTCGAGATCTCAACTCGTGTCGGGCATATCGTCTCTTCGAATTTTGTACTTGTGTCCGGCGTATCTATCTATTGTCCCCCCTGCGCGCTGCTACGCTAGCACGCGTACTTCGAACTTTCGACTCGTGCCCGGTGTATCTACTGCCCCCCCTTTGCGTCCTGGTTCGCTAGCATGCGCGTCTTTTCGATTTTTCGACTCGTGTTCGGCGAATCTACTCTACTCCCCCGCGCCCAGCTGCGCTGACCAATGACCGATGCTAAGGTAAAGGCGCACCGTGTTTTTCTCTGGGGGTTCTCACTTGAGGAGCTCTATACTATTAGTAAGTCACCCAAAATCGTTTTCTTTTAGTTCCTTGAAAGTGCAACACCATGACCAAACCCATGGCCTGGGAATAAATGAACATTTTCAGATTGCCGAACGAAAATGAGGTCCAGACGATTCTGGGTTTAGCAACCCCATATTTCGGAAAATATTTAAAACGAAAAAGTGCTGTAGTTCGTTTACTATTATAAGTGTTATTACCTCAATCGTGGCACGCGTCCGGGATCCGAGCTACGGTAAGGCGGGTGTAGAATCCCATTCGTCACTGCAGTGTTGTAGGCCCCCCTAGCGCCACCGCTTTTGTAACCCACTCAAAAATTCGAGCGTATCAACGATTCGATGGCAATCTACATCGGAGATCGGAAACGAAAACACAAAAAACCTCACGACTTGCAAAAGGAAGAGGCTACACACAAACGAATATGTTGGGCATAAATGAAACTGCTATCGGATAAACAAAACCCATAGCCTAGGGATACGAAAGAAAAAAAAAGGTTTACAAAACGAGAACGATAGGCCCAAGTTTTTGGGTAAGGGAGCCCTGTCATTCAGAAATACAAGTAGCCAAAACGTGTCAATAAAATGTCTCAAGAGTATCGTAGCACGGGTTCACACAAAGAAGCCCGGGCTGGGTTTTCCCGAAGCGCAACGGTAAGCGGTTACATGACACGCGTACTGCTGCTTGCAGATTTTCCTGCTGGACGCATTCTACGATAGAGGTGCAGCATTTTGTTTCTGGAGCTCCTCAGTCGAGGAATATTATATTACTCTATACTATTAGCAAGTTATTTTGAGCAAACTGAAATTGCAATCCGATCAACAAACCTGTGCCCCATCTATACAAAAAAAGCATATGGCAGAAATAGAATGACATTTGGACGATTTTGGGTTAAGGAGCCCCGTCATCCAGAAAGTAAAAACGCCTAAAAGTGCTACCTTTGTTGTACAACGCATCGCTACCGCTGCACGCTCTTCCGAGACGGTGGCCAGGGATCGCACTTGTTGTTTCTTTGGCCAAGAGTCATCCCACGGTAGGGGTGCACCCTATTGTTCCTGAGCTCCTTACATCCGGAGCTCAATAGCTCACCCGAAACATCACTTTGAAAACGTTCGTTCGCGCGAATCAACCAAAACATTTATGCGCTAGTCCTAAAACAAATATGCTGGTAAGCTGGTAAGATTACCATGCCATCGGGTAGTTCCTCACTTGAGGAGCTCAGCCAGTCAGGAACATTTTGACCGAAAAAGTGATTGCCTTGCCGTGGGATGACTCCCAATGGGTATACCAAATTGTTAACATTTATATGATATACCTGGTAATACGTTTCTATATTTGGTGTGGTTGTTGTTCCAAGATGCGCATCGGTCGTCGCCTCGAAGCGAGTTCGCCTATCCAATCCATCATTGAGCATCCGCTATTATAGTTGATCCATTAGCGCGACAAACACATGCGGACCTTAATGTTCCTCCCTCGTGCTCTGTGCTTCTTGATACGCACGTACATTCTTTCCGTCCTTGCGCATGCTCTCGAATAGTGTTTGATATTGATAGGCAGTCCACTTGACCGAAAACACATATCTGGATCTTAACCGGCCTTCCCCGTGCTCCCGAGACTACGATACCTGAAACCTTTTAAGAAACAGGCCAAAGGACACACAAACAGAACAACGGTAAGCACGAAAAGCAGGCTGATGTTTACAGCAACTTACGACAATGCGGGAACGATTATACTGAGGTCAGAGTATATATAACGCGCGCCCTCTCCTGAGTAAGAAACCCAGCCTGGGCAGATAAATTATGTACCGTATCGGCTAGTTGATCCACATCTACCAAGGTATGATCCGTCCCCGCGCATGCTTTGAGGGTATCGGCTATCTGAATTCACTTCAACGAATATCACTCAATTTATATATTGTCCGTCCTGTGTTGTCGCGACGCCTTCATTTCATATAACCGTGTAGACTATACTGCGAAGTATAGGTGTATGGGTGGGATCGGAATGGCGCGAATGTGTCGCACGCTCTTTATTGCACGAGAAACGAAGAACACACATGGTTCTTGTCCGCCCTCCCCCATGCTCTCCAGACTCTCCGCTAGTTGATACAACATAATAATGTTGTCCGTCCTCGAGAATGCTCTCGATAAAACCGGCTACAATAGGGATCCCACCTATATGAAAACAGTACAGTACAGGGCACCCAATC
Organism: Alaria marginata; assembly: GCA_037833945.1. Lineage (NCBI taxonomy): Eukaryota > Phaeophyceae > Laminariales > Alariaceae > Alaria > Alaria marginata. Next base: position 6,546 of record JBBMKB010087007.1, read on the forward strand.
AGAAACAAGGTAACAAGTGGGGGCAGTTTTTGAGCGCTGCAAAACGTACCGAACAAGTATTCCATGTGTTACCCGCCCAAACCTTCGGTGCAGCTATCAACGGGTTAGACTTTCGCGACCCCACCGGACGCGCTATTCACCCCCGCCGCGACGAGCAACGACCGGACTAAAAACCAAAATGGGAGATGTTCACAAGAATGGCATACATCCGGCAGACACCGTACTGCAGATGGTGCAGACCGCACCCTTTCCCCGTAAGAACCCCTTGCCTCGGTCAGTGTTAGTGCTTCTTGTTGGATGCCTTGTGCTGAAGGGGTCCCTCTATAGTGCCGGCATGCGCCAGCCCGAAGTACCGGCACTATAGCGGGAAACCGGCACATCTCCACATACTGGCACTTCTGTTTTTTGTTTTCCCTTGTGTTCCCAGAGATTTTCACAGGCACTATACCGGGCAACCCGCTCCGCTCAACAAGCACTGTAGAGGGGCCAAGGGTGTACGACTGTAATACGTTTGGGTCTTGTCCGTCCTCCTTTGTCGCGACGGCTTGTTCGTTTGTCCCGACTTGCAGGTGTACGGGTGGGATCCCAACGGAGTGATCGTATTCAACGACGTCAATTGCTCGGGGAACTCGGCGGCCGAGAACGGTGGCTGTTTCCGCAGTGCCGGGTTGGACGTCATCAACGATGGAACGGTCATGCACGACAACACGGCCAACAACGGGGGCTGTATATGTGGGTTGACGCATATGCTACGGTAGGGGTGCAATTTGTTTTTTTTTGTGAGCCTCCTCACTGACGCGTGCTTCGATAGAGGTACTATTAGTATAAGCACATTTTTGGCTGTAATTTCTTTCTCGCTGGCGGGACTCCTTAACCCAAAATCGTCGATATATGTCGTACTATTTTGCAATCTGCTTTTTTTTAATGGATAGGCCACGGGTTTGCTCATCGGATTGCGCTTTCAGTTTACTCAAACATCAGTTTTTGGGTGAAATATAGAGCCCCTCCAATGAGGACCCTCAGAAGGCAAATACTAATGGTGCACCTCTATCGTGGAATGCGTCAGAGGTAGCAGTTAAGGACTAAAATGTGTTCTGGCTGGCTGGGCTCCTTAACCCAAAAAATGTCGGGATGTCGATGTTGATTCGCAATATTGAAAAAACGTTGCCTGGGCCTTGGGACTACTGTTCACCGGGTTGCTCTTTGATTTTTTCATCCAAATCAGTTTTTGGGTTGCTCTTTGATTTTTTCTTCAAAATCAGTTTATATGGGTTGCTCTTTGATTTTTCGACAAATTCAGTTTTTGGGTGGGGTATTGTTCACCGGCTTGCGCTCTGATATTTTATCCTAATCAGTATTTTTAGGTGCGGGAATAGGGCGCTCCTCGAGTGAGGAGTCTTGAAAGGAAATGGGTGTTATTATAACGACGTGTTCTACGATAGAGGTAGCACTTTCTTGATATTTAATTCCTGAAAAACGGTGCTCCTTAACACAAAATCGTCGGAATGTCCCTTCTTTTTGCAACACGAACGTCGGGTTGCACTTTCAATTTTCTCGAAATCTGTTTTTGGGTGGGGACAAGACCTCCTCATGTCAGGAGCCTTAGAAGGCAAATACTAATGGTGCACCTCTATCATAGCATGTGTCATTACTGAGTAAAGTAACACAGTACACCATAGCATGCGGGTTCCCAGTAGTGCCTGTGCACTATGACCTGAAATATAAGCACCGATTATTTGTAATATTAGTATCCACAAAGTGCTTATAATTCCGGCCAGAGTGGCATATATTTGCTTACCTGGGGATATATGGGGTTCTTCATCGCGTTGCACTTTTTGAGTTTTTTACTGAACAAAAACCTTTTTGGCTGAGGGATAGAGCTCCTCGGGAAAGGAGCCCCAGGTATGAAAATGCTGCACCTCGACTACTCTATGATAGCACGTGTCACCTATACCGATTCACGAGGAAAAATGAACATGAAACCCGGCGGCCAATCCCATGGCCTCGGTGCGTCTCGACTGAGAATGTATGATACCTGGTACCTCGTATACAATACTACGAAATTATGGTTTTGAATAGTTGTTGGGTCGTTTAGTTAAGACGCGCTGTCCGTCCGAAACAGTTTCGCCAAAAAGGTCCCTATATTGTAGCACGGGTCAGTTCTACATGATTAAACAGGCGATGCTAGATATACGGCATAAACAGGGGCTGTCTACTTGAGCCATGCACGAAATTACGGTCCCTATTTTATTTTACATGATAACACGGCCATAGACAAGGTGAGGCTTAAACGGAGGCTGCATATGTGAGTGATGAAGTAAAACATGGCCATAAATGGGGCCATCATAAACAATGGAACGGACATGCATGCCAACACAGCCGTAAGCAGGGGCTGTGTGTATGACGTATACATAATAACGCGGCAGTACACAATATAGGGCATAAAGGCTGTATATGTGAGTTATTCATGACCATACGGCCACAAACGGGGGGCTAAATATTTGAGTCATACGTGATGTCAACGCTGTATACGAGGTGGGGCTTAAACAGAGGTTTTTCATGCCAGTCGACGGCGCTCCTCGACTAAGAAACCTCCCAATACTGTTAGAACGTCTCAAGTGTTTAATCGTGTTTGCTTTTGAATACCACAAAGGGCAGATGGCAGTGTGAACCGCGTTGCACCTTTCATTTTCTCGAGAAAAATCTTGCATTGAGTTTAAGAGCCCTTGAGGTGGGAATTCTCAGAAACCTTACGCGCGCCCTTTGGCTGCAGCGCATGTGTGAATGACGCCTTGTGTCGAGTCCCCCCTGACGCGTTGCCGTGAACTTACGCAGCGAGACCGGACGGGGCATAGAGACGCCGGGGTACATTTACATCGACCACGCTCATAATATCGCTCCTTATTTCCGAGATGAAGAGACACAGCTCCAAAGAGTGGAAAGTAGCAGCCAGGCGGCAACTCCACCATGCATTTCAACCTGCCATTTGATGTCCCTTATGTTCCCGACCAGCCATCGCTTCCGTGTTCTAGTACAAGCACAGTCAACACCTTTCAGAAACATGCTACGGTGGTGGTACACCCTTTTGTTCATGAGGAAGGTCCTCACTTGAGGAGCTTTATACCTCGCGAAAAACAGATTTTGAGCAAACGGAAAGTGAAGCCTGATGAACAAAACCGATGGCCTAGGCATGCCCAAACAATACTATCGCAAACCAAGAACAACCTTCCCATGGGTTTTGGGTTAAGGAGCGCCCCGTCATTCAGAAAATAATTTTCCAAAAAAGGTCTACCTCTATCGGAAGATGCGTCTCTGACCAAGACTCTCAGTGTCGTCCCACGGTAAGGACGCGTTCAACGATAGAGGTAGCACTTTTTGGCGTTTTCTCTTTCTGGATGACGGGGCTCCTAAGCCCACAATTGTCGGAATGCCATCCTAGTTTGCAATTTTATTTTTTGTTTATATGCGCCAGGGGTTTCCTCATCGGATCGTATTTTCAGTTTGCTCAAAATCAGTTTTTCGGTGGGGCATAGAGCTCCTCAAGCAAGGAGCTTTAGAAAAAACATGCTGCACCTCTATCGTAGAATGCATCTAAGGCTTGCTTTTTCGTTTGGCCAAACGTTTCTGACAGCAAGGTTGAGCGCCTCAGGTGAGGTTCTACCGGTTGGTATGACAATGTTTGGAGTACTTTTGTTTTTTGGGACTAGCGCATAGAATGTTTGGTCGGTGTTGCGCGAACGAATGTCTTGAAGGTCCTGTTTCGGGTGAGATATTGCGCTCCCGATGGTAAGAGCTCAGAAACTGCTGCTGCTCGACCCCTACCGTTGAGATGACTCTTCTGCCTTATCGGCGTCCGAACGCGCGATACACAGACGCGTATGAGGGCAGCAAACTGCACGTGGTTGGGGGAGACTTCAAGTGCCAATCGAGCTGGAGAGGTGGCGTCCTTCTGGCGGGAGACAGTACGGAGGTCACCATCTCCGGGGGGCTAATGTGGGACAGCAGCGCTACGAGTAGAGGTGGTGCGGTAAGTAGTACCCAGGATGCCACAGATTGGCCACGTGCCACGACAGGGATAGAAGTTTTTGGCGAAACTAATCTATGACTAACGGAGCTCCTTGAACCTTTCACTACGGCGTAAATTACCCCACGCTAATTCCAAGTAATCGTGTCCCCAAAAAATGGGCGCAGTTCTAATCGTCGGAAGTTTTGTTGTTTTTTTTTCTGCAATATTGTTTTTTGGGCATGCCTTGGCCATCGGTTTGTTCACCGGGTTGCGCTTTCAGTTTACTCAAAATCTATTTTTTGGGGTCAGTTTAAGACCTCCTCAACTGAAGGGTCTTAGAGTCAAAAGATTGCCCCTCTGCCGTGGTATGTCTCCATGAGCTATCTGTTGTACCGTAGCATTTTCTGGCCGAAGGGTTTGGGCCTGACAGGCACGTTTGGTCGAAGGAGTGGGATATTTTGGCTCAAACATTTCTGGCGGACGGGGCATCCTGACTGAGGACCTTAGCGGATACCAAAAGCAAGGTATTGTACTGCGAATGCGACGCCAGCGGTATTATGATGCTGTTGTCAACCTTAATGAAGGTTGGAATGCTGCTGCTGTTGGCATAGGTCACTCTCTCTCTCTTGATCACGCTCCCCGTGAAGTGACGCCCCTTCACTACGTGTACTTCTGGTTTGCGCGCTGCCTGTCTTTGACTACTTGGTCCAGTGTGGTGTCCCTTGCACACTCGACGCTACGAACGAACGCTACCCCCAACTGCTCTACCCGTTTCTGCGTAAAACGGTGTTTTGCACTGGTTATTGTAATTCGACAGTAACCCTGCAGTTAGTCACCCCTCGGTGCGGGTGCAGCGTAAGTTTCTGATTTCCTAACAAGAGGAGCTCAACATCTCGTCCAAAACATGACTCTGGAAGATGTAAGCTCGCGCAACCCGACCGACAATTCTATGCGCTAATCCTGAATCAAATATACTCGAACTTTTATCATGCTATACCCGGTGGTCCATCACTTCAGGAGCTCAATCGGTCAAAAACGTCTGGCCCAAGAATTGCAACCCCTTATCCCTACCGTGGGATGCCTCTAGTATGGAGGAGCGATTTCAGCAACCTTAGCTCTACCCCCTGTAAACTCAACCTTAAACATCCACCCCTGGCTTATACCCCAACCC
>JBBMKB010087018.1:0-11720 GCA_037833945.1 Alaria marginata
TCTGTCTGTCTGTCTGTCTGTCTGTCTGTCTGTCTGTCTGTCTGTCTGTCTGTCTGTCTGTCTGTCTATCTGTCTGTTGTCTGTCTATCTGTTTGTATGTCTGTCTGTCTGTCTGTCTGCCTATCGGATGAAAAGGTTCCTGGTGAGATAAAGACTTGATCCCTTTGAACAAGGTTCACCAGCAAGCAGTTATTTGCACGATAATCGCCAGAAATCAACTCCCATGTTTTTATTTTAACTTCAACGGGCATCTTATCGTCCTGCCGTGCGACTTTGCTGGAGCGGTGGAATACAAAAGGCTGCCAAAATAATTCACTTTGGCTTATCCCATTTGTTATCTTCGCACTTGTGTTCCTCCTTCTCCCTTTTTAGTAGTAGCTCAGATTCGAGGTTACTCGGCAGGCCTTCTCCCCCCTCCCCGCTACGGTACGCGCCTTCGTTGTTTTCGCGAGATTATTTCAGCACTGTCGTGCCTTGTCCACCTGCATCGAATTTCGCTCACAAACGCTAGGCGCTATCCGCTGTCAATTTTTAGCTTATAATACAGAACCACATGTCTCTGCGTAACTTCAACTGCCTAGAGCTGTCGCAACTTTAATTTTCAGTTTTGAATTTGTCCGAAAATGTATCAGGGATGTAATGCGAACTACTACTCCTACCTATGTACTACTGCTACTACGACTCCGACTCCAACTTTACTACTACTACAGTACTGATACAACTACAACTACAACTACAACTACTACTACTACTACTTCTACTACATCTACTACGAGTACGAAAACGATACCACCGTAGTAAAGCTTTTGATGTGCGCACATAAACGACACGCAGAAGTAAGTGCGACGGGTCCAGGGGACGGCTAGGCGGACTGAGTCACTACTCTTCTACATTAGTGTACATTTAAGAATGCCTTTTTTTTCTCCAAGGAAACTGCGTGACGTAACTTTGTTTTACGCGGCATCAACATAGTTACTAGAAGAGATCTACACAAACATCCAGGTTTTCAGTCGTTTTACGACTCCAATGGTCGACGCCTAGATCAACACGAAAGACACCCCAAAGAAACAGCAACGAAGAGGTGCCCTCCCTACTATTCGCGTCACCATCAAGGACTTGTGGCCGTCTCTCTAGACTTGAATCTCGCTGGCTGCCACATACCGGCACTGTTGAGGGGTCCTGACTACCGGGTATACTTCCACAACAGTAGCAAGCCAACCGCCACCAGCTTGCCTCCACCACATCGCGTTGCAAGTCAGCAGAAGCAATACAGACCCGCACCCCGCTGGCGCGTGTAACCCAAACTATGTTTTCTATGGTTCAGAACGATGCAGTTTGTTGTTGTTCCAGGTATACGATACAAGGTACTGTAGTACGTATACGTTTGACGCTCCACTCTACGAGCTGTATGACTGTAAAACAAAAGGACTGCCGAAATCTTACGTCTTCACAATTTGTTGTTGTTCTGCGTCTGTGGTATTCCGTTCCAGGTACATAAGTATACGTTTGAAGCCCCACGCTATGGGCTACTGACAGTAAATAAGTAAAGGGTTTACTGTCATCGCCCATAGAAATGTTCCACTCGCCGTGTATCTGGCACCTGTCCACTGATGCTGTAGGGAAGCAGTACCAGTATGTTTAACGAGTATACAGACGCAAGATGCTTGCTGACAATTGACACCCCTATGCGCAGAGTTACGAATAATGCTCCGTGTTTTGCTACCACCTGGGCTTCCGAGGCCTAAATGACGTACGCAGCCATTGCTGCCTCGCTGCTGCATGGTCAGTAGCAAATTGCCAGATCATGCCAAATAAACCGCCAACCTGTTCGACATGCAACGCAAGCAGTGACGATGCGCAGAACTACGAAGAATGGAATGCATCATACATACCAGCAGTGGTTTTATCCACATATGACGCCGCCTCACCTCGGAGGTAGACATCGCGAGGGACACGACATGGGGGCGTGAATGGTGGTACAGGAGACCTTCTGGGTTGGGTAGTCGTATTATCCTTCTTACTACAAGATGGGCTATACCGTGAACCAATCAATCAGTCAGTATTTTACGTCAAATATTTCCTGGAGTGACCCTGTTCGCGGACTGTGTGCTTGCATGCTACAATAGGCGGTACAGCGCTATTAATAGCGCGACGGGCGGAGCTGAGGCCGTACCGCTCGTTTGAGATCATTTTTATAAAACAATGAGAAGTTAAATTGAACCGTTTCAAGGTATATATATATTTGGAACCATGTGATTAAATTGTCGGCGGTTCAGATCTAGTGCAGAGTCGGCACCACCAGCACGCAGCAGCTTGCTAGGCTGAAGCTTGACCACTCAACCGATCGCACTCACAGCTGACAAACTCGAAAACTTCAATAGCAGAGTACCTCTTCCCCCTGCTGCTCTTCTTCTTGCTCTTTCTCCTGCTGATCTTGCTCCACTCCTCGCCTTGAAACTGGTCCGGCTCGTCAACTTCAGTGTCTACGTCCTCATACCCCGCCACCCCTTTTTCCCGCATCCCACTCAGCTGCACATCCTCACCCCCTCCCCCATGCCCGTTGTTCGGCTCCTGCTCAACGGAAGCAGCGAGTACTCCTGATCGTTTTTTTCCGCCGGAGTTTCTGGAGACATTGCCCCAACCTTGCATCTGCGCGCCGAGGCCAGTATATATGTTTTAGTTTTCCAAACCTCCCCGATGTGTTTCCTCCAAAGCGTCATGGACCAAACGTTTGTATTAATAGTGTTGCTGGCTGAAGTACGCTTTGTACCCCTTGACCGAATCGGCAAGACCGAGCGTCTACCCGTACGTGCTTTCACAGGACGTAATGGGCATAAAAATACCTACAGTGTTCTTTGGAATTTTTAGTTATTGTCAGGCCAGCGTTTCCACATCCCTTGCTTCTCACCCTATCCTCAGCTGCTTGTTAGCGATTGAAAAATGGGTTGCTCGGGATCGGTTCGTGATCGGTCCTGGAACTACTTTTATCTTTGATTAATTTCTTCGATTCATGCAAACAATGCCGAGGAGTAAGCAACTAACTGGCTTTTTGCTCGTGGATGTAGTATGCTTTGCTGTTCGGGGAACGTTCCTTGACCTCTTTGTTTTTCCGTCTCTCCGTTGTCTTATTAATTGCTCGTCTCTTCCTTTCGACCGGAACTACATTTATTGACCGGGACCGGAACTACCTTCATTTTTGTTACGTCCTTTTTTTTCCATCTTTCATTTTTCTCAATGGTTTTTCCATTGTTTCATTCTTCTCAATGGTATTCTCCGTGGATTGCTCGTTTTCCCCTTTTTGAGCGGAACAACAGTTTTGCTGCGTCACTTTCCATTATTTCCTTCATACCCTGGTACCTTTTTATTTAATGTTTTTGTATTTCCACGCTCATTTTTTGTTTTGGGTCTGGTTAGAAGGTGTTTTTGTTCAGTTTGTCTTCTTTTTTTGTTGTTTCACTGTTCCTTTTAGGTTTTCGAAGTTCAAGCAATACAAGGGCTCCGCTCCGCGGACGGCTGAGTGTGTGTGTGTACTAGAGTTGTGCCCGGTCGGGTACCTCAATCAAACGGGTACCCAGACTTTTTCCGGAGGTACTACCCGTACCCGTAGCCGAGTACCCGTCTGTCCAGAAATATGTACCCGAGTAATGCGAGTACCCGGGGTACCCGGATACCCGGACGGCATCATCAGCGCTGGAATGAGGTAAAAATGTATAAAAGCATCACGACAAGGGGGGTACATCAATTTCACACCGGCACTATAACAATAACAATCATCGAACAAATGCGGAACACACACCTAACGACGGACATACACAAAACGGGTACCCGGGTACCCGTTCATGTCTGATACTCAGGTACCTGGTCATATCGGGTACCCTACCCGTGACCCAGACTACTAATCGTCTTTGCTTTCTTCATTGATTGTCCTCTTCTCTTTGTTTTTCCTTTTGTATCATGAAAATAGTGCTTTTGGGTCGTCTTTTCGAAAGTTACGCCCGCACTGCCGATAAGAACGTGACATCGCCATCAAGCACGCACGGCACAAGGCAATCAGCTTAGCTCTTGGCATTATCTAGTCGCTAGTTGCAACAAATTATGGCCTTCTTCTTTCTGCCCCCTTCACATTTTGTTGTATTCTTTCTTCCGCGAGCGTAGCGGGCGGCGTCAGCCGCCCGCGCAGCGGAGCTCTTGTATAGTCTCCAGTAGTTATGAGCGTCTCCCCATAAGTGCTTTCACAGGACGTAATGGGCATATAGTCTACAGTAGTTATTGCACGATCTCTCTCTGCCCCACGTGCCAACAGTTTCAGTTTTTTCCTGATTTCCCGCCAACCGGGGATACAGCGTGTGTTTTCCCGGGTATGACAGCCTAAAATTGTATTGTAGAAACCTGCAAAGCTGGTATGGGCCGCCGCCGTTCCGCCTTTGCCTCACAGAGAGAGAAATAGCGCGACAGCCACCTACATGCCCATGGCGTCCTCTGAAAGCACGTACGACGAGCGACTCGGTCTAGCCGACTCGTTTGCGGAATACAAGGAGCAGTCTAACCAGCAGCACTACAAATTATTGGTGCGCGAGGCTTTAGAGGAGACAAGGGTTGGGGCTGGAAGACTAAAGTACATCCTGGCCTTGGCGCGCAGATGCAAGTCTGGCGCACTGTCGGCGGAACTACTTGCGGAAAAAGTCGACAAGGAACATTCGAGCCAGCAGCAGGAACAGATGGTGGGTGGAGATGAACAGCAGGGTGTCGGAGGGGGGCAAGCTGGGGGCGAAGCCGGGAGCGTTGCCGGGTACGAGGACATAGACACTGAAGTTGACGAGCCGGAGAATCAGAGCGGGGACGACGGGGAGGAGGAGGAGGAGGAGGAGGAGGAGGAGGAGGAGGAGGAGGAGGAAGAGGTATGATTGTAACCCTGCTGCCGCTGCTGCTGCTGCTGCTGCTGCTGCACACTGTACTCGCATATCGGACAACGACAGTTTACCAGGTACTCGGCATCTTTATACCGCCAGACAGAGCTACCAGAGTGAGGTGGAGGCGGAGGTAAAACCAGATTGTTTTTTTACAAGATGAGTCCTGTAAAACAGGTGCTGCTGCCGTTTCGCGCAATGTGTGGGTCGTATTAGCGGCATACCTGGTACTGCGTACTGTACTCGTACCTATGGTACTCGCAGTATCAAACCTAAACAAAATGAGTATGCCACGCAGTACTGAGAGCCTGGATTTACAGAATATAGACCAGTCCTCGCAGCATCAAACGCCGAAAACACTGAGTATGGCCCAGTACTCGCAGGGCCGCAGCGTTGAAAATGCTGCGTAAGCGCCACTACTTACAGTATCAAACCTCAAAACACTCCTTATAGACTCGTAATACTTGCATGGGATAGTCCTTAACGACACTGCTTCCTAGACCTAGCTCAGTCCCTGCAGTACCAAACCTTGACAACACTGAACGGTCTTTCGGCAATCGTTTGTCGATCAATGAGGCAAGTACACTCCGAGTACGACAGCAAGAGCACAAAGCCTACGATGGCAGGCTAACGCCAGCCAGGAAGCAAAAGCGTCACAACAGTGCATAGATCGTGCACATTTACTGTGTACTGAGTATACTGTTGGTATATCGATAATATACCAGTACTAGGGAATGAGCGGCCCTCCCGCCCCCACGGCAGAAGGGCCACGTTGAAGGAAGTAGTTACGGAAGGTACTGGAAGCGTTGCATAGAACGGACTAAACATGGGCCGAGACAAAACCGAAGGCTCATTTTTTTATTTCACAGGAGCAGGACTGAATATACAACATCAATCAATGGATCAGCACCTCGAAGATGATACAGGGACGAAAAAAGTTTCACGGTGTGCCGTTTGTCCACAGGTTTTCCAGACGCGCTGTACCACAATGACACACTGCTACACTGCACTGTAGTAACCGTGCACCATTCAGTTTCTGATATATGAAATCTCAATTGAGGGTCGCCATACCCCACCCGAAAAGCGTATTATTCGCAAGCTGAAAGTGCAATCCAACGGCCAGACCCATGGCCTAGGTTCAAAACATACCCATATTTCGAAACGAGAACGACGCTCCGACGATTCGGGTTAAGGATCCGTGTCATTTATAAAATACTGTTTTCAAAACGGGATACCTCTATTGTGTCACGCGTCCAATCAGGCCTAGATGTGCACCTAAAGGTTAAAGTTTTATGCAATATGCTCATCTGAGTTCAACATTTTGACTGACTTCTATGATTAAAAAATAGATCCTTTTAGTCGAATTCATGTAGGTCACGCTCTTGGTACTTTATGTGTGAGAAAGAGCGGACTGGAAAAATGAAAATAAAACTATAAAAAAACGTAAATGTTACACGCCAAAGGTGCGAGGAACGCTGTAAACAGGATTACGACGTTCCATGGATATCGATAGACTCGGACAATATATTGGTACAACGCATGCAGCACCAGCGCCGTTGATTCAGGCGGGCATTAGTTCCGGAAGGTTTAGACCGAACGCCGAACGACAAGATATCCCAAAAGTCTTAGATTAGGATGCAAACACATTGCTTTTGGACCCACCGTCCCAGAGTGAACAATGTTAAGTATGCATCACAACGAGTACCCATACACTGCTATGTTCGGCTGACAGGTTTCGAGGATATGTTCAGTCCCACGAAGATCGCTACCGTGTGAACATCTTGGTGCTTCTCCGCTGACGTCCCCAGACTCTTGTTGATGTATCTCACGTTGTTTTGTGCTTTATTGCTGCTGGGTTACAGTAGTGTAGAGTGTCGGATGCCACCAAAATAGGCTGAGTGTCGTACGAACAGCAGAATAATAGTACTGTAGTATGTATCACACTGTCCATAACAAAGCACGTGTTCCTGAAATACATAGAATACTACTACTACTACTACTACTACTACTGCTGCTCTTGTACTCGGCTGACACATGTTGGTGAGAGTGTCGAGGATAATATAGGTGTAGCCACCGCATTACTTCTCTGCTGCTATCCTTCTCGCCGGCAGTGCCTGAGGCTGTACTGTGCTTTTTGGTATCATGTAGGATAGCATAACGTACATACAGAAAAATTCACCTACATACCGCAAACCCTGTACGAAGTATTTAGTAGTTGTATGAGTACGTCTGACAGGCTTTGACGCAGTTCCTGTCACAAGGAAGAACATCACGGCGTCAAAGTCACGATGCTTCTAGGCTGCTGTTCTCTTCCTCTTGCTTATGCCTAGTGGCGTGCTGTAATTTTTAGCTGTTGGCGTATGAGTGGGCAACGTTGCATTGATTGGTGTTGTCTCAAGGTGTTGCATCTCTGATATCGACAATATTTCCGCCGCATTTATTTGTGTATCCAGCTGGCTGTTTCGCTCGGGATTTCAATCGACGACAGTCGCCTAACTATAGAAGGAGGTAGCAGGCTGTTGTGCCGAGCTGAGCAAAGCAGCAGCTTGGAGATTCTTCAGGAGCTGTTCTACTGAATTAAACAACGGAGATGTCTGCAATCGGTACAGTCTAGCCATGCGGGAAGGGATAACTTGCCGTCAGTGTGAATATGAATGCTGTTGTCCTTGCCGTCGTGCTGTCGACAAAGACAATACATGTCCTCATGTGTCGGGATCGATGTGTTGCCGTCGTCCTATTAATAGGGGTGCTGGCAAAGGTGGCGACGTAGAGCCGACCTGAGCGTTTTACTGTTGTAACATACTGCTTTAAAAAATGGTGTATCGCATGTAGCCGGGAGGACATATTTGCTTGAAAACAAAACTGAATGAAACGAAAAAAAGGAAAGCTTAACATCGAAGTATATGAGCATCAAAAATTTAATATTTCTTTAAAGTTAAAAAGTGGGCATAAAAGCTCGCAGCTATATATAATTAAACTATACTCTTACAAGAGTGGGGTCTTCAAAATTCCTGGCATGTCCAGTACCCCAAACATTATGCTAAACGGTTGATACCACTGTTGCCGCTATTTCCCATATTTAGGCAAGGAAATTATTGGCTACCCGCTGGGGAGGTTTTGGCCACAGGGGGTAAACGCGTTTTGTTCTGCGCTGGGCATGTGACGTTGTTTGATTTACATGTAATCATGTCAAGTCTGAATGACCGTTGGCGATAGAGTGTACAGAGCTATTAAATGTTCAACTTGTAATGTGCACCTCTACGCTGACAGGCTACAGAGTGCTTACAGGTTTCTAAAGGGTGGCACCGGGTCTATGATTGATGAATGGTCCATTTCACCGAACTTAAAATCGACGATACACCCCGGCGGTGCAGGCATCACTTGCTGCCGCGATCTTCTGGCGCCGGGTGTCGGGGGTCGCGTAATCCTAACGCTGGTGACCTTGTCGATGAGGCAGCAGAGAGGGCTGCAGCGACACCAGCAGTGCAGCTAAACCAGCACTAGCTGCTACTTCTGGGACGTTAAATTTGGAGGTGCGCCGATATGGTATGTCTAGCACTAGCATGCTAGTCATACGGCAGTACCTTGCGCTGCTGCCGATTTGAGTTTCGCGTGTAACCGCGCTCTGCAGTCCATCCCTCACTTTTCCTCCTTTAGCCCGTATCTGGCTGACACTCTCTTACGCCGCGGCCCGTCGCTTGTGGCGTGTAGCTGGTTCGACGTACCCCTGTTCCCTGTCCTGTGACAATTCACGTACTCGTTTATTGGACAACTCATCATATCTTGACCAAACCTGCCGTCAAAACCCGTTTGTTCAATATAATAGGACAAGGCTCTGGCCATCTCAAGGAGATCTCTGTTAAGTTTGGGCCGCGTTAGTTAAAAGCTCACATGAATTGTACCACTCGAGAATGTCGATGAAAATCTACTAGCTTGTGCGATAAAACTCACATTTTTAAGGCAAGTACCGGGGGGGAGAAGAGAAGATAGCTGTGACCACGACCACGGCTTGGCCTGGAGCGTTTGATGTTAAACTCCGCACAAGTTTAGCCGTCCCAGCTCAACGCCGGTTTCCGTGTAACGACTCGCACTTCCACGACTGAAAGAGGTTTTTGTTTCGTAGGGTTTCGACGGCATCATCTGATGCAGCTTCGGAGCCCGCGCAAATTAAAATTGGTTATATTTCTGCAGCACAGCCCGCTCCCTACAAGGTGCAAACCAAAACAATTGCCAGATACCGCTGCCATACGAGGACACCCTTGGTTGGCGTGCGCTTGTAGTTAGATCGCCACTAACTCGGGTTCACTATTACGTGGAACCGCCGCGACTCCCGCCGTCCACCTGCGCGGACACGCGTTTTGATCGGTCAGGTCATCAATATTCCTTTTGAAACGGTGAACGAAGAATGGACACGTTGGTAGAAGAATTTATAAAAATGAATTGCGATTTCAGCATCAACTAAGCCTCTTACAAATCAGCCCAGGGTCGAAGGTTAAGAGACACCCCCGAAGTTCATCCTGAAAAAACAGCAAGGCACGAGCGTAGAACGAATATGATCGGGCTGCTGCACGCTGTTCCAGGCTGGTCGGTAAGACTGCACATATTTTTTGTCTCGTCGCTACTCGTGGGGATAAACGTTTCGCTGGCTTCGTAATTCCTTATGCCGACTTCGCGATGACGTAAAACCTACAACGACTACCAACCCTTACTAAGTCTACGGTAATCGTAAACCTCGCGTTTTTTATGGTTCTAGCTTAACGACCTCCATTCCCCACGATAAACTAGAACTTGATACATATGGGTTGGTCCAGCTGATAAACAATCACTCGAGCTTGGTGCACTTCGAATAGATTGAGAACCACAATAAGCCTTGCTTATAATGACGGGGAGTGTGCTCGGTTAAGGCGCCGGTCACTCTCAACATATTTAGCGCAAATAAACTGTCTCCGCCGTAGTACGTTCCAGGTATCCCCTTATCACGGAGGTGGTGCGCGTGCTTGCTCATGTCTGTCTGAAAAAGTGGCGCCATGTTTTTGAAACGTGCGTAGGTAAACGTTACTACGTGTGTTGCTTATATTATGGTAAGTTCCTTGTCGGACGGTCCATTTTAAGCAGCACCCTGGAGAACTGCACGGCACTACCGTTACAATGCTGCTGCATTAAAGTGAGGAGATAACAACCACAAGTTTGATGTGTAGTGCAAGAGGGTACTCGAGAGTTATCGTTCAAATCTAGAAACACTTGATGTCACAGTTAGGACCATCGCCAGCCACCTGTAAGGAATACTTATAACCATCCCTTCGTGGTTTTGTCCACGATGCCGGTCCCTGAGGTTTGCTTGTGTGTTTGATAGGTTAATTCTTTCGGGACCCAGATACGGCTAGCAAAGCTACAAACTCATATCCACCGTCTAGCCGAAACCTCATCAGTGCGACTAGTTGGTTCGACCATATTTCCTCCGAAATTCCAGAACGATTGACAGGTACCGGATGGCCAACAGATAAATCAAAGAGCGTAACGAAACTTGTCGCTATGCCTGTACTACAGTAGATGCCTGTTTATGATGCTTGCTTGTCTCGTGTTGATGCATAGCAGGGAGGTGATGTACCTCATTGTGGTGAGGCTCCTTGCTTGAGGAGGTATGTGCCTCACCCAACACGGAACTCCGAGACATAACTTAAAGGAAACCCGATAAATACAACTGTAAAACACGAAATGCTAGCGCGACAATATTGCGATCACCTACTCGATAGAGGAGCGCTAGTCGGTCAGAACGGTTTGACGAAAACGTGCTACCTCCAACTTGACACGCGTGAGGCACTATCAGAATCGGGCTGCCCTGTGAGATGCCTGTCCAAATGTGTTTTGTCCGCTGCTTACTAGAAACGGTTCGCGATACCTGCCCTCGATGCATGCGTTCGATGGTTGCTAGTTGTGTCGTGTATGCCGTTGACTAGTTAGCCGGTACCTCACTTTGCCATTGCACTGTTCAACGTGTATCGCAGGCCACCGTCCGTACCAACGAGTCGCAATGTCTGCTCCCAAATCTTGCTCGCAATGCCTGCGAGCTGTGCCGCTCCTGGCGGTAAATAGTTGTGGCAGGTAATGCATGTAGCGTTCTTACCAGCCCTTTGCGATACCCGTCCCCGACGCTTGCCCCTAACACGTTAGTTTTTGCCTCGAACGTGTTTGCCGTCGACTGATCCGTAGGTAGCCGATGATGTGGAGGTCAACGAGCTTCTCGAAAAGTACAAGAAGGGTTTTTTCGGGAAGAGCGGTTGGTCGCGTGTGTGCAAACAGTTTATCCTCCCCGGCGAGGGCTACTGGCTCGACGCAAGCAACATAAAAATGTTCCGCAAGTCCACAGACAAAGATTTCGCCAAGGCCACGCCCAAGCCGATGCCGATCTACATCGACGGCAATCCACACTGCACTAGAGAGACCAAAGCGCTATTTAGGTTGCAAGAAACGGGCTACCACCTCTGCAAGAGGGTAGCCGTTTCTGCCGACGGAAACATTTATCGGGCTACCGACGGAGAAATTTCAGCAATTTTGGCCAAAACTAAAGGTGCGCCTACGACCGATGCACAAACCTACGTGAGGGCCGTTGTGGAACTTCGCCGGCGGCACGCCCTCGAAAGTGGCAGAGGTCCAAGTGGCAGTGGTAATGACGCTAGCGGCCGGAAGCGCCGTCGAATCAGTGCCGCCCATTGAACTGAAATGGACTGCCACCCCACCGAAGACCACCACCCCCGGGTGATACGAAACACGCAATACGGCGACGGATTTGGCGTTGTTAGTAGTTGTGACGAG
>JBBMKB010087029.1:0-11720 GCA_037833945.1 Alaria marginata
ACCGTTCTGGATCTCTTTTTTCGTTCCGCTCTCTATGTATACGTAGCGTCGTTGCAGTGTAATAAGGTAATAAGCACCATAATCCCGCCTGTCTGGGGCAGTGCTGACTAAAGGGATTGCAACCGTTCTTGGGTGAATCCAAGGTCCAGGTTGGACAAGATTTAACAGGCAGACGGACCCCGGATTGTGCTTATAAGACGCCCGCTACAATGGAGGTACGAGCACTTCAAGGAAAAAAACAAAAACAAAAAACATTTTCTGAGTTACGG
Source organism: Alaria marginata (assembly GCA_037833945.1). Classification (NCBI taxonomy): domain Eukaryota; class Phaeophyceae; order Laminariales; family Alariaceae; genus Alaria; species Alaria marginata. Next base: position 270 of record JBBMKB010087029.1, read on the forward strand.
GGACTCCTTAAGCCCAATATCGTCGGAATGTCATTGGGTTTTTTTATTTGCAAATCTTTTTTCGTTTTATACCTACGAGGCCATGGGATTTTGTCCATCAGGTTGCACTTTTTCAGTTTTTCTCAAAACCAGCTTTATCGTGAATGAAGGTAAAAAGACCCTCTCGTGAGGAGTCTCAGAAAAAAATTAGTTGCGCGCTCTACCGTATGATAGCGTGTGTCTGTATAAGAGATACACCATAACCGCTGAGCTACGATAGGGGGCAGCAGGTTTTGGCTGAAATATTTTTTCTGAATGACCGGGCTCCTTAACCCAAAATCGTCGGAAGGTCATCCTAGGCCACGACATTGTTCATCGGGTTGCACTTGCATTCTTCTTCAAAACCGGATTTGGGGTGCGGAATAGAGCTCCTCGAGTGAGATAACATACCTCAGAAAAAAAATGGTGGTATTATACTGATTACAGTGCCGTGGCATGTATCATATTAACCGCTGAGCTATCAATGCATTCAGCGTAGAACTCGCTTTTCCACGATGATGATGTTTATCGTCGTATCGCCAGTTCGCCGAGCGCGAGAGCTTCACGAGCAGCTATACATCATAGCCGGTAATGCCAAGAGGGAGATAGATGCGTTAACCCTGTTTACCACTGCAAGAATGATCCCACACCAATTTTAAGGAATGTGTCCCCCCCCCAAAGGGGACGCAGTGCAGCTCTACAGCGGTTGTGAAACGATCGTAGCAAATACCTAGTATCTGGTATACACAGCAGTGGTCGTGCATGCATGCTCGATCAGGGAGTACAGTGGAAAGAGATATCGTATGTAGCAATACCTGGTGCCTGGTATGTACAGTGGTCGTGCATGCATGCTCGAACTGGGGGTAAAGTGGAATCGATGTTGGCACTTGGAAGATAGATGCAAGCACTATTCATACAATCATGCCGAGGTGTGAGTGTGTGTCCTACACACAGGGGAATGGTTTGCACGGTACCCTCGATGAAAGGACTGGCGCCATAATGAAGTCATCCTGTCCTCCTTTGTCTGCGAAACAAGAATCACGTCTTTGCAATATTTTCGACGTTTGAGCAGGATTGTGTATTTGGCTGGGTTTCCATGGGACTTCCCATGGGAGCCCACTGTATACCATGGTTTCCCGTGGGGACCCTTGGGACTCCCATGGGACGTCCCACGAGACCCCACGGAAGCCCTTTGGGAACAGTATACCACGGGACACCGTGGCGTCTCCCCATGGGATTCCACGGTATGCCGTGGGGTCTCGTGAGAACCCGGGAAGAAACACACAAAAAAAGTAGAATACCCCAGTTTTTGCATCATGCCATGTGCGTGCTTCTTACGTCGTCACCACCGTCTGAAAAGATGAAGCGAAACCTACAAGCCGCAGAATTTCCAGTCAGTGGCGGAAAGCAGCAACAACACAAAATACAACACTCTCACTCACCTTTACTAGAGGTGCGTATGAGGTCTTGATGGTGTCGAGGTGGTTGATGCTTCGCAGGTGCGCGAATGTTCCCTTGTGCCAGAACCTGATCGTCCCGTCTCGGCTGCACGTAACGTAAGCACTCACGCCCGGTCGTTCTATGTTGATCACCTGCCGACACAATGCCATACATTACAAGCTGTTCTGGAGATGCAGCTTACCGTTCATGCCAATCGCTGAACAACCTCAACGCGCTTCGCGCTTGGGAAAAAAAAACCTGCCTTGGTCGGCGAAACTCCGACGTGCTCCGCCCCGGCTTTGTAGGGAAGCGAGGGTCTAAGATCTAAGTGCTACAGCCATGCGTGGTAATGAGTACACCCCCCTCCAAAACCCAAATAGTGACTGGCACAAGCGGAGGCAAATTGGATTACTTCGAACGGTATGTATGGTAACGACGACATCGAGAAGCCACAAACAGCGCCTTTTCGCGTCGAACTTCTGTGCTACATATATAGACTATGTAATTTACGTTCCTCGCGCGTAGACTAGACCTCGAGCTGCAAAATTTATCGCCCTTCTCTGCACCGAAAACCACGATCGAGTATCATACGGAAGCACATACTATCAAAATATCAATATACTGTAGCACCTGCTGGTCTTGAGCTGCTATCAACACGCGCCTCTAACGTGTGCGATTTCCCTAATTCCATCCTGTACAACTCTCCTATGCAATTTTAGCACAGCGTATGCGTTGAATTTTGAATCAGTATTCGGCGACTCTAGAACAGGGTGCGTCAAAATACGTGGACGCGTGTGCAGTCAAGCAAGCCACATCCGGGAGGCGGGCACATCCTTCCTCCAAGGCCCTCTCTTGCCTTCTCGATCATGTCTCGGTGTTGCGCCGCGCGTATCTCAGTCCGCCCACTCGAAGCCCGCCCGGACAAGGGTCTCAAATCAACCATGTGTGCCGCCGCGGCCATGTTGCGAGTGCCCTCGTCCAGCTTCTCTCACCCAGGCGTTGTTTTTAAAAAAATATTTGTGAGCACCGAGGGAGGGGCAAAACATAATGCGCGTGTTGAGCTATGCATATGTATGTGCGATATTCGCTCCGGCGAGCGGTGGTGTATGAAGCAAAAGAAAGGTGGTATGTCCGGCGGTTTAGTGTTTTTGGTTTGCGGCTACGATGGAGCTGTAGTTTTTACCTAGCAGGTGTAGACAAAGGGCGAGTTTCGAGATATTTTAATGTCATGAATTATTGCCGGCGATAGCGCAGAGACGAGCGTTTTTTTTGCTATTCACGGCACTGCACATAGAGTCTGCCGCATGACGCATCCAATGTTGCGCCTGGGAGAGGAACGGTTGCCACGTAAAAAATAAAATAAAAAGTGGGCCAAGCAGCGCTCTCCTTCCGTAGGCGAGGTGGGAAAGCCCAAACCTCCTCGCTTTGCCTGTTTGATTGTGTGCAATTCGGCCGGGGGTTTGGATTTATTTTCTGGACTGCGAATTCAGTTGCGAAAAGCAGGCCCCGTCGAATGAGCTGCTGCCGGAGCTCTAGAAATGCGCTTTCGAATCGCGGTGTCTCGGACTTTATGGCCTCAACCGCTGTGACCCAATAGTGTGACTGGCATAACGGACATAATACATATTTTGACTGTTGTCCATATAGCATCGTTGCTGCTTCTGAATCGTTGGAGCTATGATATAGACTGCACGACGTACATGTTAGTTTTTTCCGTATGTAAACATATCTCGAGACGTTTTGGACGTGAAAACCGCATTGCTACGGCTGCCGAAGTTAGGTTACTTATATCTCGTGGTATTTTGGCAACTGGCTTCGATGTTTTCACGTCATCGCCGACACTTTTTACAGCGCTCTTGCAAACGCCAAGACATCTATCATGCCACCTACGAATAGCTGCGGTAACTATGCAGATAAAACCACGGCGGGAGTCAGGACAACCAAGAACGACGACACACCGCACGAAAACTAGAGGCCAAACAAATTAAAAAACGAAAAGCAAGACCATGCCGATCGGTTATTCTATGGCCTACCTACCCCGTCAGCGAGCACCAATGAGAGCCCGTACGTGTTTAGCTAGCTGTTCAGTCACCAGCAAGAGTATTTGTGTATTTGTGTGTGTGTGTGTTTTTTCTCGCCTGCAGGAGGAAGCCGGTAAATTCGTCCCAGTCGACGCCTCCGCTGCCGTTCGCGTCGATTTTCATGAACAGCACCTCTAGATCTTCATCAGTCATTTCTTCGGCGTCAGGCAAGACCAACCGAAGCGCCTGCCGGACGACAGCAGCACGAGAGGGAGTCGCGGGAAAAACAGAAGCACAGGACGCCCTTTACAACCGACGGGATTCACACCAAAAGTAGTAGTATGAAACAGGAATTATAGCCCAGCCTGTACTTCTTATTCGGGAAATGGTGCTTCTTACACTAACAGAAGTACAACGGATCTCAAATATACTTCGAAGTAATGTTTTTCCGAACCTCAGCCTGCCTTTCTTTTGGCGCTCGGTTCGAATCTCAAGTTACCCTCCTTCTGACAGCAGTGGTGCTCGCTTTCTTAGCGGGTATCCTGTGCTCCATGCATGTCGGGGCGCCCCCTTGATGCGTAGACACTGACCGCTATATTTGCGAAAAAAAAAATACGCTTGTTCTAAAGCGCGATACACACACGGTGAAACAGGTTTCGTCGCCGGCGGAGGGAGGCAAGATTGGAAGCCCGTCCCCCGTTGGTGCCTGCGGGATCGCAACAGGTTTGTGCGGGCCGGGTAGACAAGGCCACCAGTAACACCCTTAAAGTACACGAGTAGCATATGGCAGAATAGATACGCACGGGAAGCGAAAACAACGTCGCCGTTTCTCGGTATCATTCGGCCCCCTAACAAGGCGGTCCCGCTGCCCAGATACCCCTTGGTGACCCCCTAACCCGGCGTCCTCTAACGCTCTATCTATACAATACAACGTTTCAACCTTCGTTCCATCCCACGCCTGGCGGCAGAAGTGCGTGTCACTCGGAGAGACCATGGACTCGGGGACGTGATGGGTAGATGGACGGATGGACAGATGTGTGTCGTTCACGTGTCGGACATCCGGGACAACAAAAAAAGTCGACAAAACCGAAGGCCAACATTTCCTGTGCACGGAAAGCGTAAAAAATTTCCTCGAGAGCAAGAAGCCTTCGTATTACTCTAGATGTATGCATGCGCCTGATTAATGTAAAACGTGATTCAAAATCGGTTTTAAACGACGGGAAAACTGCACTCAGTTTCTTGGTGGTCCAAGCAGACCGTCACCTGGTGGGGATGCACGCACGGCTATGATGATGTGGTTTGGTACTCACATCGCTGAATTGCTTCATGTCCAGCTCAGACTGTATTCTTGGTTCGTTGTCATCGAAGAAAAACTTCTTCATCTTTGAGCACGAAAAAACGAAAAAAAAATAACAGTACGTAGGGAAGGCCCGGAAGGGGGTGTTGACGAGACCAAATATCAAATTAAGACGAGTATTTTTTACGCCAGCGAGACTCCGTTGGATTGCCCAATCAACATTCCTCAGCGTACGCATCTAATGAAAAAAACCCTTGTACTACACGCACGCGCGCGACGGACGTATGTATGAGCCTGCTAAAGCTGAATCTCGACCAACAATTTGGTCAAGCTCACTGAAGTACACAGCGAGCGTTCGTGGCAAACAAGTAATATCGGCGCAATGTGTGTTCAGAGCCGCCGAAGCGCGCCGGCGCGAGCGCAAAATGATATCTGGTGTGAACTTCCGGGCCTATGGGGCTAAGGCGTTAAGGGAAAAATACTTCCGGGCCTACTTGTTACGATCTTCGAGTCAAAAACCATGGCGATACGTGCTGAACCTTTTGCACCTGCTGTAGTCTGACAAGGTCGAGCTGGTTGTGAATGTTGAGCAAGACATCCGGGCCCTTTCGTGTGCAGATGTCGGCATCCTTAGACCCGACGATGACCTCGCCCTCTCCTTCCGTCTCCGACCTGCCCGACGAGGGAGTCTGTGACCTGCCCAAAGGGTTCTTGACGGAGCAACCCTTACCCATTTCTGCATCGAGCCTGGTGTCACCGTTATAGCAAATTTGATAAACGGTTGGGGTTGACGCTGTTAACGGTTGGGTGTTTGAGGGAGATGAACGAGTATAGTTAATATATCATACCTGGTAGCTGGTATGCATCAGGTACCTGGTATGTATCATACGATGTGTGTTTTCATGCGAATGCATGCGTTTGTATATATTATATCATAGGGATGCCGGTATGCGAAAGACGATTGTTGATTGATTGTGGATAGAGAATCTGCGCTGTTCCTTGATTGTCGGGTGTCATCTATGCGAGGATGCGGGGATAATGTATCAACTGTATATTATAGCAGCAAGCAGCAAAAGTAGATGGCGCTGCAAAAGGTCAGACTAATTCCAGAGCTGCTCCAGGCCTCAAGTCCTATTCGTACATACGTACGGCCTTGTTATATCGAACCAGACGACACCCATAACACAGTCAGTTTACACTAGCTAGTATACACTTCAAGACTGGTACGGCACAACAATGATCGGCCGCATACAAGGGGGGCACTTTTACATGCAGTGTCTTTACGTTGGGCTGCAAGGAGGCCAGAATTGCAAGCACTACTGCCGTGTAGTACACTCCTCATCATTTATGTGTTTGTTGTGGTTGTTTTCGTATTAATAGTATATATAGGTATCGGCACCGCGGAGACTGTCAACTGAATGTAGCTATACATAGCAGTACCCACTACGTCATAGAACATACTTCGTATATACGAGTGACTGGAATGCTTATAGATCTAACTGTAGTATTACCGGTACGCTATGATAGAAGGGAGAGTTTCCAATTTACGAGACCGCCACAAAAAAGGGGCCCACTTCCAAGCCCTCGCGTGCCCGAATCTCCGTGTCTCGTCCGACGACCGGAACCTCCCAAAAAAGAACAAACCGAGGAACGGTCGGCTTGTTCTTCACCACATCCTCACTATCCTCGGCAACTGCTTCCCACCAACGCACACAGTCGACGACAGTTACACATATTCACCAGCGCGATTTCCTACCGAGAACCATATGTATTAATAGTATGACATGTTTATACACTCTGTGGCCGTCGCCGGCGACCGTAGTGTAGATTTACTAGCAGAAAATACTAACTAAAAATGGTCCAGGTATGCGCGTGAGTTACTCCTCTTTTGCTCCGGGGGGGGGGGGGGGGGGTGGTATTTCACAGTACAGCCGTTGTCCGCGTTAGTGCGATAAGCTTTAGTGCGGGGCCCCAGTCTAGTACGGAGAACATTGCTTGTCTCGTCTTCTTTAGGCGTAGTACGGGTACGCACTACGAGTATAGTGCGGGCATTGTCGTCTGGCAAGGTACCGCACTACTGCTGTAGTGAGGGACCACGACAGCATACGGTTTATAAGGCTTACCCCGGGCTGGGTCTTCGATCGATCTTTTACCCAGTATAGATACCACTCTCCTCACATTTTGCAGTCAGTGTGTGCATTGTTGTTGGTTGGTGCTATTGTTGTTGTCACTATTGATCGGTACGTGGGCGGCTCTTCGTTGCTTTTTCGTCTTCGTCCTATAGCGAGTTGCTTGTTGGCTGTCCTTCTTGCACTACATATGATACCTGATACAGTACGCGTAGCAGGGGTCCTCTGCCCGAGTTGCTGCATCCAAAAAGCCTACTGCCTGCTACTTCTGCGAGTACTAGGTACACGTTCCTATGATATGATACACAGCCTGTGTAGTGTGTATATACTGCAGCTCCCAGCTCCCTATAAAATTGCATGGACGTTGTTTAGACTCTTATCTACGAGGAGAGAGAACAGCAACAACATCATGATTTTTCTTCGGTTAAAAGCAGTAAAATTAATGGTGGATCCGAAACTTCTTGAAGTGAAAACGTATCCATTTCGCCGCTCGTTTTCTCGTTTTGGCCATGGTGACAAGCTGTGGGATGTGGGATGCGGGATGCGAGACGGCGGGACAACCAACTGCGCGCACACACACACTGACACACACAGACAGCCGGACAGCCGAACGCGTGTCTGCGGCCTCACCAAACTACATCAGATTCTATCTCGTATTGTTATTATACCTATTTTCACTCACTCACCCTCCGCCGTTGATCATTTTTTCTCTGTGTGCAACAACAACGAACTACCCGCAGCAGCACTTTACCAAAGACAGATACTCAGGGTGGAATCATTTGGAAGGGGACATTCACAAAGAAGAGCGTATAGAACGAGTAGTGCGTATTTTCCGTCGAACACGCATAACGGCAACGCCGCAGTATAAAATAAAATATTAAAATATAAAAGGACGAAACACGAAACCCCACCCGCCTAACTGCCCGTTACTCGGATCTATGAGCACGGCGGTGCTATTAATAGTGGACGTTACACGGCAGACAGAAGACCAACCGGAACATATTCCATACTTGCCCAACCGCAGCCGATCACGAAGCCGATGGGGTTTATTTTTTCGGCGCCATGCTGATGCTGATATATGTACGACTTTGGACGACCTAATAAAAATATCATATTCATGCATTCATTTATTCATATGTTTTCCGACTGTTGGGGGGTTTGTGGGTTGTGGGGACCGCCCGAGATTGTCGGAGATAAGGTTCTTCTTTGTTTCCTCTCTCTCCGCCCGTTTCCCCAGTCAACTTCCTCACACAGCACGAGCATGATGACAGCATCAGCATGCCAGGTAGCAGAAGAACAAGTCGGGCCAAAGCAAGAGCGCGTGTGGGTGCATCGAAACAACATTAGCGATTGTAACAATCTGGACGTAAACATAGGGACCGTTGAACATATTAAAAGTTATACAAAAATATCCTTACACTTCATGACAAGAACATACCAGGTTAGGTACGTCTCCCGTATACCACTATGGACGAAAATGTAAAGACCGTATAAATATTAAATATTAATGTAAAACGTTCCTTACATTCACGTCCAAAAATGGTGCAGAACAAGTACTACTTACTCTGTTCCGTAGGTTAAAAAAGAATGTTGTCTGTGTTTGTTGTTGAAAAATGACGTGCGCCACTCGCTGATGTGTTGCAAGTTGCACAGCCTGCAGGGGGGGCACACCGAAAAGCCAACAGTCCTTTCACCTGCTTTCGCTAGTAGTTCTTCTGTACATGCCCCTCTATATACACTCGACGACGGACCACGCCACCTAGCTAGCTCATCTCCTGCCGAAAGCTTTTTCTGATCTTCTTGGCCCAGCACCCATCGTCTCTCGTATAATTAAGTACCACAGGTAGGTATGGGTTTGGTACGAGGAGAATTTTGAGATTGTGCGAGAGAGAGTACATTTTTGAGTTTTTTTTCATTTTTTCAACCACTGCTGGTGTCAGTCCCCGACTCTTTGAAGCAGTATTATTTGGTTTTTTACGTATGGTGGATTATCATATTTATCTCACACATCAGGGCAGATCTGGGATCTGGATACTCGTACTGCTGTGGTTTACTTGGTTCGCTTCACTACGAATTAATATGAGATTTTGATCCTTTTGATGGTGTCGAAAAATCAATACTTCGTTTTGTGTAGTATCATACAAATAGAATATGATACCCAGACTACTGACTTTCTACTGCTGCTATTGCTACTGCTACTGCTGCTGCCGTAAAAGCATATTGGTGATCGCAATACGTGATTGTATGCATGCTTTAACGCCCGAGTACAGCAGACGCTTGTGCTGTATCTCCGGCACCCAGGGCCGACCCCAACCCAGCAAGTCTGGGAGGGGTCGCAGCACAAAGCCAACCCCGTGAGCCCTCAAAATCCGGCGGATATCCTCGTGAAATCCTGATATCTTGGTGATGGTTGGGCGGTGCCCACCGCTCAACTCGGGGGAAAATATAGCCGGTCACAGATTATAACGGTTTTTCTATCTGATAATGTTCTTGAATTGAATTCCTTTTTGGGTCCCATGCAGACCCTTTTCTACTCGCCTTTTGAGGTTCTATCGATCACAACCCAGCGATCGAACGAAGAGTCGAGAGGGAGGAAGGGGCCGCGATAGCGAGCTTGGGGAAGGGCGCGGCACACTGACAGAGCCGTCACAACGTGGAGAGCGATCAGGGTGTGCGACTGGAAACGATACACCACATCATCGGTGTGTAGAGGCTCGGCTGGCAGGCCGTCTGTTCGACCCCTCTTTCTCTCTGTATTTCCCTCCCCACTCTTCGTGTTTTGGTAAAGTTCTTCTATCAATCCTCCTCGGGTGCTTCGGTCGGTCCCATCGGGCCTCAAAGACAAACAAGAGCTTGGAGCCAGCCTTTCCAGAGGGGAACGGCGCCGCAACAACCCGAGAGAGAGGTGATCAGTGGGAGCTCCCTGAGATTCGTTTGATGCAGGGCGAGCAAGTCTCCCTCCCTTGCTTTTGAAGTTAGTCGACAACAAACACATGGCAGTGTTTCAACATAGCAGCAGTAGTTGATGATACGAGTACGTCCCGAAACAGCGGTGAGGTATCGAGTCACAAGGGTCAAAAACGTTTCTTCAATGTTCTCTGTTCGCGCCCTCTGATGCACCCAGCCACGCCCGGCGACGCCTGGTGGCCTCCTCCCCTCCCGAGGACGCCGCAGGCAGCGCAGTGCACAGTGCTCGGCAGAGGAGCGGGCTGAGATAGAAACCAGCCGAATGTTGTTGGTTGTTGGTTGTTGATCCTGATTTTTTTTTTTCATTTTTCAGTTCTGGTTGCAAGTCCAAATTTTTCTTATTATGCTGGTTTTAGAGAGGGATCCAGTCGGTCGGTACGGGCTTTTGCTTTGCTTCGGAACCGAAGGGAGCGGCCGAACTAGAAGCGGAGGCACCCGAGAGAGCTCACCCAGTTGGCCTATACCGGGCAGCACAACACACAGCTGTAAGCCAAACTAGGCTACGAGGCAGGGAGGGAAAGGCTTCGCTTCTCTCTGCTCTCAGAGACTTCGGTTTTGCTTTGCGTCTCTACCTTTGCTTCGATGTGGAACCGTTGGTTCATGGTTGACGTATCGAATGTGTACCAAAAAAAAAAAAAAAAGCAAACTGATCTCTCATCTTTTGCTGCTGCTGCTGCTGTCGCACGCGCGTTCTCGACGAAAATGCCCTTCAACTTTTGTCGTTGCATTGCCCACAGAGCTAAGAAAACACAAGAGACCGACAAACCACCACCAGCGGCGGCAGCAGCAAGCGGCGGCGGCAGCAGCAGCGGCGGCGACGGCAGCTGCGCGCGCACTGCCCTATATATAATCTTATAGGCGAGCATGTCGCTAGTGGACACGCCGGCCTCTTCTTCTTCTTCTACTCCTCCTCCTTCACCGCCGATGGGAAATACGCCAGAATCTGCATCATCCCCACCGGATGCCACCAGCACCACCACCGCCACCGCCACCGCACCGGCGCCGCTCGCAGCTGCTGGCGACGTCGTCGTTGTACCTGGGGTCGACCAACCCGCGCAGGACAAGGAAGAGGTACGAGTGGGTTTTGCGACGCACGCACGAACAAACACGTACACCAGACTGCAGAACGAGCTCGCATTCGCTCGTAAATAGATAATTATGATTCGGTCGTAGTGTTGGGGAGGGAGCGAGCGAACAATTCTCGACGAAACGGGCGACCCGCCGTTTCTTTTCTGTGTCTTGCTTGTCTTGGGTTTCCTGATCTGCTTCTTCCCTCTTCCTTGGGTTGTTGTTCTGTGAAGCTTTGCGGAGCGTGCCGGTAACTGCCTCGGCCTACGCCTATGTTATTACTATCATATGATACAAACTGTACAAAACATCTACTGCAGTACTGGTAGACTGGTAGATATACAGACCGACTACCAGGTACCTTACATACGTGTACGTGATGATTGGTTGTGTATACGCAGGGTTTTGCGTATATGATGGCAGTCATAACTACGTACAAGGTTCCCCTCCGGGAAGTGCCCAGGGGAGTGGCGCAAGGACGAAATGAAAGCACCCCCAATATCTGCCTGTC
>JBBMKB010087040.1:0-11719 GCA_037833945.1 Alaria marginata
TGTTGGGGCAGGCGTGACAGGGCAAGGGGTGCAAGAAGAGCAGTCCCCGCAGCCCCGGCAGATCTGTCCCAGCCCAAAGTCTGTCGAGCGATGACCAGCAGAATGGCATGGGAAATATTGAGGGAACGGCAAGAAGCAGATAAACAAAATGCACGAGGGTTTCTTGTGCGGACAGCAGTAGTTGGGTGACATGTGTACTAAGTGGTTCAGTGGCTCTTGTGTGGAGATAACGTTCTGGTCGCCTCGTTATATAATTTGGTCTGCTGTAGTAACAGTCAAGTCCCTGACGCGTGCTTCGATAGGGGTAGCGCGTATTCGTCGTTCACTGTTCTGACAGAGACGCATGCTGTGTTAGACGTGCACCAGTTTTGTGCCAAAATAGGGGGCGTGTCGAACACCCAGCAGATTGGTTTGCGCTTCTTTTCTAGAGTATTTCTCGCTGGTAACTACACCACGCGTATTTTGTGACATATTTACCTCCATATTGCCAGCTGTTCTCTTACAGCTCTGAAGATGTTGTTCCATTCGTATTTAGATTCTCTGAGTGACACGATTACATCCATATTTCAGATGTTCCTGCACAGGTCTGAAAATGTCGTACCATTTGTGTTCATTTTTTTGAGTATCAGATTCCTCTAGCTACTGACTTCTCATCAACGGGGGCGTATTGGAATATAGACTCTGCAGTCCACTAGTATCTAGTTGATTCGTAGTCACTACCAATGAGTACACTAAGTATCTTATTCTAGATGCGGGGAATTACCATATGCGGAGAGACTTGGTTTATTCCTTCTCACTGCTGTATAGTATTCAAATTGTAACTAGCTTACTACCATAAGTACCGGGGAACGTTGCAGGAAACATTGCAAGGAACGTTACTATAAGACGGACTGTCGGCCAGCACGACAACCCGTATAGAGTACATCTGCCCGTTGCATGGGCATTTTGCCGAGATGATCAGGTGACGGTCTCGCCCACCTCTATCACTCCTTACTTTTCCTTACTCTTCTTCTCCTTCTTCTTCTCTTCTTTCTCTTCTGTGGTTTTCTACCTTTTTCCAAACTATCTTCTCTTTTCTTATCATCACAAGTGATCTTCACAGACACTTCGATGCCACTCTGCAGCTCTTATCACAGAGTCAGAGCTTCGACACGTATCATTATTTTGACAGGTTATGAGCCTCGACACGCATCATTATTTTGACATTTTGTTCTGGGGCTCCTCGCTTTAGGAGCTCTGTACTTCACCCACAAACTGATTTTGAGCGGTATAAATGTGCAACCCGATGAACAAAAACCAATGGCCTAGGTATACAAAACAATCAGATTGCAAAGCAAGAATGACGTCCCGACGGGTAATGGGTTAAGGAGCCCCGTCGTTCAGAAACCAAAACGGAAACAAAGCGCTACCTCTATCGTCGCACACATCATTTATTTGGTCATTCACTTTTCTGACAGACAGGGCTCCTCAACCCAGGAACTATTCAAGTTATCGCTGGAATGAAAAAAAAATCATTCGTTGTTTATCTGTTACGGGGGAACATAACCTATTGATCAGGGCCAAAATATACGGTTAGTAAAAACAGAGGAATATAAAGGTTTTCGTGTATAACGTGGGTTCTTGTTACTATGGGCCTCCGTAACAGGTCGTCGGGGCATTGTTCATCGGGTTGCGTTTTCATTTTTCTCACAAAGACAGCGTTTTGGCGAGGTATAGTTGCACTTTCATTTTTCTCCCAAAGACAGCGTTTTGGTGAGGTATAGAGCTCCTCACGTTGTCTAAACAAAGTGCTACTATTAATACTACCATCGTAGCCCGCGATCGCTTCAAACTGTACGCAGAAGTGGCGACGATAGGCCGCTAAGCACTCCCTGCTCAACCTCGACTGAAGCAATACATCCTATGAAGGCCGTGACTTACAGTTGCAGTGTGTGGGGTCAGACACGCCATCCAGGCATGTCGGGTCACAGATGACCTGTTTCCCCCCGTTGTCGTACGAAGCCAGCGCTTCCACTTCAGCATCGGACAGGTTCTCGCAGACATCACAATCGTACTCCTCGTGTCCCTCGTGCAGCTTTCGCGAATAATCCGTCGCCGTGTCGTTTGTAACATACCCGTCGCACTCAAGCCCGGACGCGGAGAAGGTTGTCAAGCCGGACATGTCCGGGTCGTTCCCCTGGTTGTCTGAGTACGACACGTAGGTTACGAGGTTGGTGCCCGCAGCGATATCGGTAGCGTCTAGCACCACCTTAAACTCCGTGGGGTTGGACCCGAGGATGTTCGCGTAAAAGGTGGCCACGTTGTTACCGGATTGGGATGTTTTTCCCGGGTAGGCGACCGAAGTGACAGGAGTGGCGAACCCGACGGTAATAAACGCGCCCGTTGCGGGGCAAGACACGACATCCCCTCCTGGGTGGTGGAAGGGCGGCAGATCAGGCGTTTTTAGTGCGGGTGCAAGGGGCGGCAGGGGAGGGGGTCAATCGGAAGGGAAGATCCTCCAAAGTTGCAGGGCGAGGAACGAGGGACTCTGTTGGGTGGACGGGGGGCAGAGCAAGGGTTTTATTATGTTGCGGCCGCGGGGCAAGAGGGAAACATGCTACGGCAGAGATGCACCATTTTTCTCCGAGAACGGTCATTACTTGAGGAGCTCTGAAGTACGCGACAGCAGTTAAGAATCTCCTATGTTTGCTAAGGCCCGCGGCTTATTGTGATATCAACGTTGAGCACAGACTCTTCAAGGCTATATTCTGTAGGATTTAGAGTGGCGTCCTTGCGGAGCACAAATGCGTACGAAGCTGTAAATTCGTAAATTACATCAAAACTCAGCCTGAAATTATTCGCTGCTAAATGCTTAACACATGTCGCGTACTGTATACCTCACCCAAAAATTGATTTTGATATACCTCGAACGTGCGACCCGATGAACAAACCCATTGCCAAGGTATATGAAAAAAGCGCAGCGCAGAACAAGAATGGCATTCCTAAGAGTTGAGCCATCCCACGGTAGGGGTGCGACAGAAGTTTCTGAGTTCCTAGCATGACGAGCTCAACATCTCACCCGAGGTACGATAACTTCGAAGACATCCGTTCGCGCAACCCGACCAGCATTTCTATGGGCTAGTCCTAAAACAATTTTACTCGTAAATTTTTCACGCGAACGAAGCAGTAGTTCTTCATTCGAGGAGCTAAACCGGTCAGGAACGTTTGACCCAAAACGTGCAACCCCTGCCTGTTGTGCGATGACTCGATTTTAGGTTAAGGAGCTCCGTCATTCAGAAACAAAAATAGCCACAAAAAAAAAACACTTCTTCTAGCCCGGCACGAGTCAAGGCACGATACATCCTCCCGGTGAGGAGAGGACAGAGCACATGTTATGGTGGGTGTAAGGGCTTGCATTGGAGTGGCCAAATCGAAAATAACCTAGTACTTGGTTTCGCGTGTGCAACGGGATGTATGGGTGTGTTTGACTTGGAGCGATGAGTCGTCCCACGGTAGTAGGGGTGGAAGCTGATATTGCCTGAGTTGCTCACATGAGGAACTCAATCTCTCACCCGAAACATGACTTTGAAGATTATTTTCGCGCAACCCGGCTAACGTTTCTGTGCCCTAATCCTAGTAAACAAAACAAATATGCTGGTGAAATTATCGTACCAGCCGGAGTCACTCGCTTGAGGAGCTCAACCGGTCCGAAACTATTTTGAGCCGGAAAGTGGTACCCCTACAACCGTAGGACTATGTTGACGTCAGCACCGTGGTTGATGCTGCGTTGGCCGCTTTGTCGACCGTAATGGTTAAAGAGCACAAACGCTTAAAACTGCAGGTGCTTGTGGCAATCAATATCGGAAACGATGTTCCTATTTATAGATACTATTGGGTGGACACATGTAGTCGGAATAATTCGGGAGGAACTGAAGGGAGTTGATCTGTGGGCAAGTGATGTGCTTTGGATTTTCTCGGGAGGCTCCTTCCTGTATTTCGTCCAGTATTAGCCACGGGCGCGCACCAAACAATACAGCTTGTCTTCCCACCCTAAGGATGCAACTCACCCATTATGCGACAAACCGAACGCAATATCTGATCGGTGAAACCAGGCGTGTTCCCACCCGGCGTTGTCGGGATATGAGGGTATATGGTCTTACAGACTACGGCGATGCTTGATATAGAATAACCCCCCCCTGCGCTTGGTGAAGGCGATGTTTGCCTGGTTGGTGAAAGCCTGACGTGCTCTGTCTCGGCATTGTAGGGGTGCGAGAGTATACGGTCTTATTAGACGACGGGTATGCATGACATGGTCACCCCCCCCCCCTCCGCCGTCCCAAATCCGTTCGTCTCAATTTTTGTCTCACCAGCTCGTGCAGCAATACTGGTGGTGCCCTCGACCCCCGACACGCCGTTTTCCACCTTGAGCGGTTGTCGTCCACGCACGGCACGGGTACACGCGAGGGAGAGAAGGTTTCGTTATGGATGGAAACAAAAAGTTACACGGTACAACAGGTTTCGTTGTGGACGAAAACAAAAAAGGTACAGGGTACACCAGGTTTTCGCTATGAGGATAAAAATATAAAAGGTACACGGTAAAAATTTCCGTATGTGTATGCAAATAAAACTTTTGCACGGTACGTTTTCGTCTACTACTGTTCAATGCAGATGCTACGCCAGAGGGTCTAGTTGACAGCTGCGGGGGATATCGGGTTTTTCTTTTTTTGCTATATACAACGTCACGAAGGGCGTGACAACGCTGACAGTTATGGATGAAACCAATGAGGCCGTAAATACATATGCTACACGGTTTATCTTCATGTATTGTACTATCCAGTACAGAGGTCGTACCAGAGAATGGAGTTGACGACAGAGGAAGGTAGCGTGCTTGCGTAACCTGTTTGGCACTGTACTCCCGTTATGGGGATAACACGCTTGGAATTGGGCCATTTACGCAGATTCGTTGTAACACGTAGTAGGATAGAATCCAAAACAAAAAAGAGAGGGGAAAAACACATGTCCACGTTAGCGTTTTGGCTTGTCATTCGATGATATACTGTAGCCTGATTGATCCACACGCTATATGCCGAGCCTAACACAAACACAGTAGTCGTCGTCGCGTATAGTAGGAGAGCCCGACCGAAAAGTGGGGACGAGTCCATTTTGTTTGATTAATTTGGTCTCTAGATTGACAACTATTCTCGGTAGTAGAATAATTTTCGGAGCTGAAAACGTGTTAAGGCGGCGACCACCCGAGCTACGGCAGGGGGGGCAAGCGCGTGCTACGATAGGGGGTGGCATTTTTTTGGTGGCACTTTTTGGCCAAAAACGTCTCTAACTGAGGGGGCTCATAACCTATTAACTGAGAAACTACCCAATATCATCGTAAAATTTGACCGTTTTGTATACTCTATACGATATGTTTTGTTTGTATGCCTTAGGCCATGGGCTTGTTCAACGGTTGCATTTCAGTGTTTCTCGAAAGACAGTTCGCATAAAGCTCCGCAATTGGGGAGCCTCGTAAAAAGATATTTAATGTACGTGCGCACCGCTATACCGTAGCATAGCATGCACACGACATGTAGGGCTGGTTCACTGCCATCCCCTCTCGGAAACATTAAAAAAAAAATGTTGTTGGAACTTCAACCAACCGCAATGAACCGGATGTCTATACTATAATACCAGGAACCACTCGTATTGAATGAGGATCAACCGAAATCACCCCGACTCCGCGAGGCTATGATTCTAGATTCAGTCGTACAGCATTATTAGGGTGTTCGCCAAATCCAACTTCTTCTGTTGGGTGGGAAAAACGAAAAAAAAAAAAGTGTTCTGTCAATGATCCAAGGCCAACCACCCCACGAAAAAATTAGGTCAGAAACAAAAAACAAATGGTAGGAAACCGTATAGTTCTTAACCATGTGTTTCGCTGATTGTTTGTGGGTTGGGTTGGGCTTGGATTGTGACGTTCGACGGTTTCAATACTATATTATTGAACAGTATGCTTTCCTACCCAAAAACACTACCCAACCAAAGTTGGTACATCTCGCCAACACCCTATTTCACGAGGAATTTCCGTGCCGTGAGAACGATTAAAAAAACGAAACGGCTTGGTTCCCAATAACATGGCATTGCATTGTCTACTACCACAGTACTGTGCTTACTGCATAATAATGTAGTACCTCTGCTGTGGCGTAGTTTTGTGACCACAGAGCTTGTATCTCTCTAGGATAAAATAATCGGCACGGACACACTGGTTGTGCTGGATGTCGACGGGTAGAAAGAACGGTTTAATGTGAAGAACACGCACACACACAATAATACCCTAAAGCGTGCCATCTACGACCAACGCTATACGGTACTGTAGTTTAGTCGCTTTTAGGGCCTCTTTTTTTCAGCACCTCATCGCCATTCGCCCAGGTGTGGCTTCCTCCATGGCACTCAGTTATGCAATGTGCACTTCTTTGTAATTGTGTTGTATATGTTGTGCTCACTATATTCAATAGTTCGTTTCAAATATATATTTTTGAGCGAGGTATACTGACCTTTTGACGTGCTACCATTGGCGGCTAACCTCGTTAGAAAAAAAATAGGTTAGGTACCCCCCCCCCTTCCTGTACCATAGCACTTTAGTCCTTCTTTAGGTTTCACTCGTATCGAATGAGGAATTCCGCGCTGCGGGAGCGACACTCAATGATGCGTGCTGCCACAGAGGTAGAACGCTTTCTGGCCCTTTTTTATTTCTGAATGACGGGGGAGTCCTCCTTGACCCAAAATCGTCGGAATGTCATTCGTGTCTGGCGATTGTGATTGTTGTTTCTATACCTACGTAGGCCATGGATTTTTTGTTCATTCATCGGTTTGCAAAATGCCCTTTCAGTTTACTCGGAGAAAACAGTTTTCGGGTAAGGTATATGAAGCTCCTCAAGAGAGATATCATACCTCAGAAAGATAAAGAAAGGTGCACCTCTCTCTACAGTATACACCTAGTTAGTGGCCTTTTGCGTTGGTTGCGATGGTGGCAGTTTGGGCAACCTATCAAGATTTGAGGTTTTGTCCATAAACTACACGTGCCTCTCGTACATTGCGGTACCTTCTTCTGAACGTCGGTCCAACGTACCGACGTTGGGTTCTTGCGACAACGTGCCGCAATCAAGGGAAACGGCCACCTTAGCTAGTAGCGTAGGAGGGAAGGCTAGACTGATAGACGTACGTTTACGACGAGACCAGGCCGCAGCGCAGCCACGGTTACACGTTAACAGTAGAGCTTTCCCTCCTGATCACAGGAGTAAAATAATGACATGGCACTAACCCTATCGTTTACTCAAAAACGGTGTCTGAGGTGAAGTATGCAGTAACACTCTTCAACTGAGGAGCCTAAAAAGAAAAGCTATTAACACCTATTAACACCTATTAACACCTATTAACACCTATTAACACCTATTAACACCTATTAACACCTATTAACACCTAGTAACACCTACTAACACCTACTAACACCTCTACCGTACGTAGTAATATTTGCATAGTATTGTAGACTGCGTCAATTGCGCGAGTGAGTGTCTCTGTGCCCCTCGCTCAATGTTCAACGGGTTTTAAAATAGGTTGCTGTCGCAAGCGCGTAGTAGGTAGTAGTAACCAAAATTTGCATGGCGTCGCGATGCCTATATCAACCACCGCCAAACCGTAAAGGACAAAAAAAGAGTTTTTTTAACCAAGGGCAAAAAAATAGGGTAGTATATTATAGCCATTTGTGCGAGCCCTATAAGCAACCCCCCAGTCGTATAGTCGTGGCCACGTCTACTACTACTACTACTTTATGAAACGTCATATATATACAGTGGGCACGACAAAATGTGGTAACGGCGTGATACGGAAAATTGGACAAAAAGCACACCCTCACAGGTGGCCGTTTGCCTTGGTTGCGGCACGCTGTCGCTAAAATCCAACCTCAGTGCGTTAGGCCGACGTTCCCAAGGTACCGCAACGTACGAGGCACGTTGTAGTCTATGGACAACCTCAAATCTTGGTAGGTCTATTAAGTTGTCCAAACTGCCACGGCAACCAACGCAAATGGCCACTTGTGCTGTACTCGCTCACGAACGCACCCTCACACACACATAACCACACTTACCTGGGCAACTGCTGTGGTGGCATCCGTTGTTGTCCCCTCCACCGAAAACTCGAAAGTAGACGTTGCCTTGTTGGCACCAGGCACACAGGGAGAAGAAAGCGCGATGTTCGTTATCTGGACACACGAGCTGCTGCTGCCGGTCGAGGCTTGGATAGGAGGGGCGAGGGCTAGAAGAGCGAAGAAGGCGATTGCTCCAAAGGAATAACGGCTTGGTGGTATTTGCTGTCCGGATGCCATCATCGTCGTCGTGCTTTGGTGCTTGCTTGCTTTGCTTTCTTGCTTGCTTGCTTGCTCCCTTGCTTGCTGGGTATATAGACTTGGACTTGGGACTTTGCGGGGTGTGGTGTGGTTTGCTGGGTATGTGCTTTTGGACTCGGGGTTGCCCAGGATGGTGTGGCTTGCTGGGTATGGGCTTGGACTGTGGTTGTGTGGAGTGATGGGGTGGTGTGGTGTGAGAGGTGCTGCCGAAACAAGACCAAAAAGAAAAATAAGCGAAGAATGTTGAAGTTGGCAGTCCTTCTAGACTAACCCCTACTACACGTGTAAGGACCACACGTACCTAATCACGCCAAGAATGTCCAAGCTGACAGTCTCCTTTTAGGCTAGACCATACCCCTCGTCAGAATATACGACAACGCATTAACACCCCGTGCCTTTGTCCTAATCGAATAAAGCACACCCACATCATCACCCATGGTCTGCTGAGCTCGTAGCGAAGGATTTGTATAGTATTCCTCGTCATGTAGAAAGGTAGGTGCACTTCAATTAAACAACACTAATTTCAAGACATTAATCAATTTCCAGTTTCTACATTGAAGGAGACACTGCTGTGTCTGCGTCCCTCTTAACGGTTTCCTCGAAAACTATGTTCATTTGTCAGCAGGGGGAAACTTATCGCCTCTGTCTTTCGCGCATGCACCGCTCGCTATGCAATACCATTACCAGGTACCTGGTAGGTTGTTGCTGTCCTCTGGCGTCGCGTGGTGTGGTTTCGCGTGCCTGCGAACTTTCACGATATGCAACCAAGAATTGCACTAAAAGTACAGCGGGCCAAGCGAAAAAAATGTACTGCCTCTACTATGTGACGAAAAAGTGCGAATTAACAGGCGACGTTTGGATATACTTCCAAGTAACAGAGTAAGTATACGGTTGGGTTTCGACGCTACAGCAGTAGTAGTAGTTAGTAGAGGTTAGAACTGGAAATTTCACCCCACACTATTTCCAAGTTTTTTTTCGACGCTACTGCAACACCAACTACTTTAGTAGTTAGTAGAGGTTAGAACTGGAAATTTCCCCCAGCACTATTTCCAAGTTATTTTTCCCCAATCAGATGGGTGCCGTTCTATTATACAAGGGTTAAGCCGGTCTGAATAAGGCGGTATCCCGACAAGGCGGTCAAAATCACTTAGCGCGACTGGGAAATTGCATATAAGGCGACATCCCCCAATAAGGCGGTCATCTCGCTCTCTGGCACCACACCTCTGCCTTGCTGGGGAAACCCTATCATACTATACGTACGTGCTGTATTCGACAAACAAACGTAATGCGAGGGCGGATCGAGCGCATTCATTCATGGAGTTATTGCCTCGTAGTCTGTTTGTCGATAAAAACAGCAATCTGTGACTATATTATTGCATGCCTCTGCGTAAACGAAAAGCCTTTCTGAGTAAACGTGAGGAGAGGTGACAGCTAGCTGTTGTTCTACTCGAAAGTACACACTCACTCGTAGTCAGCACCACTGTGCCCGTGATTTCAGGGAAGGCGTTTTATGGTAAGTTGCAATAGTGGTAAATTTGTATAGTTATCATTCCGGTACGGGTTTTTTTATGGTTTCCGCGCACAGATTGATTAGCATCACCCTGTTGACCCTGGTACTATATATAGCTAGCACTAAGGGGAGCCGCCGACCTATATATTTCATGGGGACATCATAACCTGTAATACGCGCGATCGGGGTATCACACACAGCTTGCAAAGATGAGTTTCGACCCAAATTTTCGATCTCACAGCTGCAGTGTATTTTATTTTTTTGTAGTATCCTGGTATATCCAAACGCCACTTACTTTTCCGAGCTGTATGATATACGTAGTATGCATGTAGTGGAATGATATAATACACACCAGGTACCTCTGGTATGTTTTTTCGCATTCAGCCCACAACAGTCCTACACGCTATACGTGCTGCCGATGAAAGCAGGTGCAGCCGTCATTATGGAAGGTACAGTAGTACAGGACACAGTGTATAAGAAACGCAGGCTGATATTTACAGGAATATAATAAATCCGGGAGCGCTTATATACTGAAGATAGTGTAGTAGTGTAGAACGCACCCTCTCGCAAATAAGAAACCCAGCCCCCGAGAATCACCCCCGAATCAGTATTTAAGTTGCTCGCTACTAACTGCTGTACGAAGGTGTCTTGAATTATTTTGTTGTGGGTTTTTTCGAAAGCATGAGGCCATCCACCACAGATTTGCTCTGGTCCCTTTGGAAAACCGCCGCACCATAACAGAGTGCAGCAAACACTAATCATTAATCATCATCTAGAACTCCATGCGTCTGTGCAAAAACTGTTTTTCTGATCAAACGTTACATACAGTAGTAGGAGAGAGGCGACAGCTCTACCCGGGAGTAGCTATTGCTTACAGCCGTCATGTGCCAGCCACTCTGTCTATAAGTAACCGTGACGAAATGTGACAGCTCCACTCGTAAGCCTCTCCACTTCGAAAACAGCGAGGGGCTCCCAATTGTGCCATGCGTCTCCCTGCGTTAATGCTCCATGAATGCACATCCCTGTCATCTCCGCCTAGTGTGGTGCTTTGCTAAGCAACGTTTTATTTTGCACGACGTGGGGCGGGTGCCAAACGAAACCCATGGCGCAAAAAAGCGAAATCGATAAGCACAAAACGACAACAACGACAACAGATATATAATGCCTTACTCAGATCAAACATTCATATATACGAAGCATATATACCAACGAGAAAAAAAAAGTCCATTATTTCTGGGACTGACTGCAAAGAAAGGGAAAAAGCCAGCAAAAAAAGTGTCAAAACGTCAAAACGAAGAAAGTGAAGTGGCGATTACATCATGAGTGGTCATGGATTAACCGGCAAATTAGCCCGTGCTGCTTTTCCACGAGAGCCCATGGGTTGCCACGGAGGCCCATGGCGATGCCATGGGATCCCATGTTCTCCCACGGCAAACCCATGGGAACCCCCATGGCATTGCCATGGGAAAAGTCCAATAATAATGTAGGTCCCTGCCGGGCTGCTGGGAGGGGTCCCTGCCGGGCTGCTGGGAGGGGTGGGGTGTAAGGCGTGTGTGCCCGACACGCAACGAACGTTGTTTGGAGCTGTACGACACGCGTGAAGCATGCATGGTGATACTTGTACTACTGCTGCTGCTGTTGTGCTGTGCTGCACGCTCTTCCTGGACGGGTTACATTATTATTACAGTATTAATAGTACCAGTAGTAAAGTCTCATAACGCGACAGACGCGTGCTATCATACCAAAATTGCCAAAGAGGGGTGCCATTTTTTGTTTCTTGGCTAAATACTAAAAAATACTAGTACTAAATAAAATGCTGTCTGAAACTCGTCTGAAAT
>JBBMKB010087051.1:0-11717 GCA_037833945.1 Alaria marginata
CACCTCTATCGTAGAATGCGTCTACAAGTTAGGGTTAGGGTTAGGGGTAGGGTTAACCCTAACCCGAAGTTTAGTTCACCCCCACGGCAAACCACGTCTACTAAAAAGGGTTAGGGTTACACTTAATCTCGGGGTTACGGCTGCTCACCACGACGCCCTCAACACCGTCAGCGTTGATGATCCCGTCCGCGCCGGTGCCACTCCCGTGCAGGTAGAGCGCTGTATTGTAAGGGGAGTCCTCGCTCACAACACCGAGCAGGTTAATCCCACTCTTCAGGTACACGGGGCCATCCAAATAGTAGTCGCCCTGTACAAGATGCACTTCCAGGGCCTGATTTGTTGAAAGGCATGGTGGGAAAGGGGAGAGGGGAGTTGCTCGCATTGGAGGCATGTTCTGAAAAACTTACTTTTATATCTACTGAACAATCAAAGCAACACTCAAGTTGACGAACGGTATAGGTGCCCCCTTGTGCGGGTTCGTCGCCACAGCCATGCAACGCAGAATCGACAAGACTCTCGCGGGAGTCTGCTTGCAGGTGGGAGTCGTGATGCCCTCTGTACTATTGACGCGAACCGTGATAGCCTTCGGTACAGATGGTTAGGGGCGCATGCATCCAGTTCCTTAAGTTGTTCGCCACCTGCGCTTCAATTGTAGTGCGGACACCTTCCCGACCCGAGTGGCTCCGGCGGATTCATGACCCTGAGCTATATAGTCAGTACCCGGGATGCATGCTACTAGTAGTGCTTGTAGTACTATCATTAAGAGTAGTCTTAATAGGAAAGGGGCACCTACATTTTCTGAGAAAGCTCTCTACTTCGCCCAAACACTGAATATGATTATAAAAAAAAACAAGTACAGCGCAGTCGATCAAACCTACCCCGTCCTTACTGTAGGTACGAAATTAACTCTACCCTGGTATAACGCACGAACGGTGTGACCGCGATTCCGGCTAGTTATTCCGTCCAATCGTCTAATTAGCGCAAAAAGTGTATTTGAGGAGTCCCCCGAGGCAAACATGGTTTGGTCAAAAAGGTTTCTACTCCCTCTGCTGTTGCAAACGTCCCGGAGTTGATGTATATAGCCATGCTGATCGGCGCTTCCTCACCTCGTCGCCTCCGGTAGCAACGCCGTCGCAGTCGGTGCCGTCGAAGCCTTCGCCAATGCCATTGCAGATGGCTTCCATGATCTCATACTGGTCTCCGCTACCGTCGCCGATGTAGTCCGGCACAAGCTCCCAGTCTTCAATGGTTGTCGACACCACCTGTTCATCACGCAAGTAGTGAGTGGAAGAGGGTGGATTGATCCACCAAACTCGGGTGGAACAATAAAACATCCCAACTATATCATGAACTCCCCGAACACGCCTAAAACATGGTGAACCGTCTATAACATCCTCGTAGGTCATTGGCCGTTGCACCTATTACGGGGGACCATAGTTAACAGGACCTACGGTACACACAAAAACCTTGATATTTACGTACTTTTACTAAAAATATTTGGTCCTATTTACTATGGTCCCCCGTAATAGTAGCTTAGTAGACCTCGACTCACGCAACCAGCAGATCCTACACCATCCGTCAAACCTTAATCGGGGAAATGCGTTGGTTATATTCAGGTTGGAGGGGCCTCAGCAGATATTATCAACACAACGCATTGACGGACGGCTGGGCGAGGGAGATGTGGAGTGGAGCTGATGCCTATCCCTTCCGGCAGCCATCGTCTGGCCCTTTCCGTGACTCGCCCCGTGCAAGTAAACAAACTCCCATATAATCATGACCGCCATCACAATATTAGCAAGGCTAGACTAGAGTGGGTGTCCCCCGATAAGGCGGTCTGAGCACGGCGGTATCCCCATATAAGGCAGTCTTAATCGATTGGCGCGACTGGGCAGTTGCACTTACAACCTGGCGTGCATAAGGCGGCTTCCCTCGATATGGCGGTCATATTGCTTTGGCGCACCACCCACCGCCTCCTGGAGGCCCCTACTGTACGCTAAAGCAAGTGAAGAGTTCCCCATCCAGATCATCTTCATTGTCAACGACGTGTTCTACGATAGAGGTAGCACGTTTTGGGTATTTTTGTGTCTGAATGATGGGGCTCCTTAACCCAAAATCGTTTATCGGAATGTCAACTCAATTTTTGCAATATGTTTTTTGTGTATAGATGGGCCACGGGTTTGCTATTCGGATTGCACTTCCAGTTTGCTCAATACCGATTTTTTTGGTGATGGTATAGAGCTCCTCAAGTGAGGAGATTCAGAAACAAAATGGTGAACCTCTACGGCGCGAGTGGCTCTCAACATTGCTCAAGACGGGCTACATACAGCACACTTTCAGCCTAAATCAAACATTTAAAGCGGTGGTCAGCGCGAAAACGAGACTCTCGCGAAATAGTACGACTGGCAAGAAACCGTGTAGTACAATAGCGCCACAGCCACGAAAGGCTCTGAGCCGTCGAAATACAAGACCTTAGAAACGATTTTGGGTTAAGGATCCCCGTCATCCAGACAAAAACAATGGCTATCAAGTGCTACATCTACATACTTTGGGTTTGTTTTAAAACGTGTTTCCTGGGGGTACTCTTCCACTCCAGAACGGCTGGGGCCGGTCTTGTAACCACGTACTTGATTATGCGACATAATGTGAGGAAAACAACAACACAACAACAACCACAACAACAACAACAACAACAACAACAACAACAACAACAACAACAACAACAACAACAACAACAACAACAACAACAACAAACGACAACAACCACAACCACAACCACAACCACAACCACAACCACAACCACAACCACAACCACAACAACTCACCCAGGTCGATCCCGGAGAATAGGGTTTCCCCAACACCTGGCAGTCGCTGACGCGCAGGGTAGGGTAATCTTCGTTGTCCGGGCCTTCAACCGCCACGATATTCAAACTTTGGAGGATCACGCGCTCCGGGAGAACAAACCTCTCCCACCGTCGGGCCCCCCCGGCACTGGTGTAGCGCTGGATGAGATCCAACACGGGGGGGTAGGCAAGGAGGCATGTTTTTGGTGTTTAAAAGCCGTCAACGGTTCGCCGACGCGTGCTACGATAGAGGAACTACTAAGTATTAGCATAGCTCTTTTTGGCTAAATGAATCGTTTTCGGAATGACCGGGCACCTTAACCCAAAGTCGTTGGAAGTTTGTTCTTTTTTCGGCGCCAGCTTTCGTTGAGTACCTATGATATGATAGGGCACGTTCGATTGCTCATCGGGTGGCAGTGTAATTTTTATCCGAAGCGGTTTTCTAGGGCGGGTATGGAGGTGCCTCAGAGAAAGTAACTGGTGTCTACGCCCGTACCGCAGCACGCGCCTGAGGGGTCCTCGCTTAAGTAGCCTTATCTCTAATAAAATTAAAAACCACACACCACCACGGCCTAGAAGCTTCGCGAAAAGTAAGGCAACACAGACCCAGAGGCTACGGCAGGGGGGAAGGGTGCCTCGAGTTTCACTAGTTTCAGTTGAGGCCATTCGCACAAGGGACTTCCGGTCGCGTTGAGAAACGGACTGAAACAAACTTGTCCTTAGTGCGCGGTGTAGCAAACCATTCCATGGCCTACGTGGATATCCCGAAAGCCGGAAAAAAAACAGAGTGGGGTAGGCCTACTTTTAATTAGTATTTGCCTTCTGAGGGTCCGCTATTGAGAAGCCCTATACCCCACCCAAAAACTGAGTTTGAGTAAACTGACAGTGCAACCCGATGACAAAATCCATGGCCTGGGTATAAAAAATATTCATCTTGTAAAGAAAAGAACGACATTCCGACAACTTTGGGTTCAGGAACCCCGTCATTAAGATAAGAAAAGAGTCAATAGTGCTATACTAATAGTAGTATTAATACCTCTACCGGAGCCGTGGTATGTATGTAATCCTATAATGGAGAAGATTACGCCGCCCCGGGAACCGCAAGCGGCGTAACCTGCCGTTTGTTTTGAACGGAAACGTTGAGGGTTGTTGTTCCATGCTCTCGTAGGAACACCCGACATGCTCTCGTAAGAACACTCGACATCTGGTGTCTGTTATCACTGTTTGGGTGCCCGCGGAGATAGGTACCAGGTAGGTCCTCGTCGGGGTGTGAAGGGGACGATACCGGGTAAGATGGACGCGCAGAGCAGTAGTAGGGGATAGTAGCCGACCAGTGACCAAACGACAGGCCGGCTGTTGTGCTTTTACTACTACAATATATTAAAACATACCAGTACTAAATTACTGCAGCCATGGTCTGGATTATATTTTTAGCGGGTACGGAGCCCCTCTCGCAAGCAGCCTATACTATTAAGAAGAGAAAAAGGAGATGCGATACTGAGTCATCCCACGGTAGGGGTGCAGCAAAGAGTTTCTGAGCTCCTGACATGAGCAGCTCAATATCTTACCCGAAACATGACTTCCAAGATTTTCGTTCGCGCAACCCGATCAACATTCTTATCCGCTATTCCTAAACCAAATACACTCGTGAAATGATCATACCAACCGGTAGTTCCTCACTTCAGGAGCCCAACCGGTCAGGAACGTTTAAAAGTACAACCCCTACCGCGGGATGACTCTACTGTGTTACCCTAGCCTTGGCGGGGGCTACCAAGCTCGTCCTCACCGTGGAAACGTCAGTGCCGTCCTCGTCCTCGTATTGGATGTCGAACGTAAACGCTTTGTTCGGCGCAAGCTTCATCTTCAAGGCCCAAACGCGGGCAGTCTGGTCGCGCCTGCCGACTTGGATTCTACCCACGCTACCCACCTGACACGGTTGTTGACGGGACAAGGTAGGGTCGGGGTCGGCGGGTCAAGGACGTGTGACTACACGATATAAGTAGCGCTTTCGGTCCAAAAACGGTTTAACTACGGGGCGCCTTTAAACTTACGAGGGGAACTACCCCACACCGTCTAAATAGTACCCGCACTGTCCTCGTTACCCTCTGGTGATAGCAGGTCCAACCTCACACGTACTTGCTCGGTCATATAGGCAGATGTCCCCGAACCAACACGGCTTCCATATGTTAAGACTCAGTAGTACCGGTCCACAGACCCCAGATTTCCTTCGTTCAATCGTCCACTCTGTTTACACCTTACAGGTGTTGCCCGCCGCCATGGGATTATCCATAGGGTCACACTATCAAATTATCTCGAAAGCAGTTATTGGGTGAGGTATATAGCACGCTGCGTAAGGGGCTAAAAACACGTAGGCTCTACCCCCATCGGATAATACGTCCAAGGTGGATCCGAGGCTGGGGGTCAAGGAGGGGGGCCAAGGCGAGGCCAAGGTGGGGTCGAGGCGAGGTCACGGCGGGGTCGAGGTGAGGTAAAGGCAGGGTGAAGGCGAGGTGAAGGCGGGGTCAAGGTGGGGTCAAGACGGGGTCAAGGTGGGGTCCATGGGGGGTAAAGACGGGGTCAAGGCGGGGTTAAGGTGGGGTCAAGGCGGGGTTAACGTGGGGTCAAGGTAGGGTCAAGATGGGGTCAAGATGGGTTCAAGATGGGTTCAATATGGGTTCAAGATGGGGTCAAGGTGGGGTCAAGTTGAACAGGGACATGTTTGCTTCGCGTACGTTGGTATCACTCACGCTGCGTCCACCTGCCGCATTTGGCGCGACAAGGCACGAATGAGGCGGGAACAAGGTGGAGCTGGTGGGACAGAGATGAAGAGATGTATGCTCGCTAAACTCTTACAGAACCGCAAACATTATTCCTCTCTAATGCCAAGTAATAGTCCCATACACCGAGGACCCCGTTCTAAACATTATTCCACTTTACCTCGCTCTCACTCGAGCCACGATCACAACACGTATTTCGCATCGCGAGGTAAAGCGCAAAGTTTCGTCGGCCAATCAGTTGCCACGGTAGGGGTTGCACTTTTTGGGGTCAAACGTTCCTGACCGGTTTAGCCCCTGAACTGAGGAACTACCGGTTGGTATGATCACTTTACGAGTGTGTTTGTTTTAGGACTACTAGCGGATATACATCTAACCACCTATTCAGTGACAAATCAAAAGGCGAAAACACCCCAACTTCTGCGACTCTAACCTCTCCACACTTACTTTCACCCTGGAGGACCGGACATGCAGCAGTAGTAGTTCGATTCAGGATTGGGTCTGCGTTGCAGCCCAAATGGCGTCATAGCTATGAACAGATCATGCTTGCATGATGGGAAACGGTTGTCGTGCCTAAAACCCGTGTCGGATGATTGTGAGCAAAATTATGTTTCGCCACACAACAATGTCAGTGTAGGGTCGGTACCAGGTTCATGTTCCTAACATGTATACAAAGCTGCAAAATGTCAATCTAGCCTGGTACTGTATAAAAACAAATCAACTGACGAGGCTGGCGATTGCGACACTCAACTGACCATGCCGGTGTTCGTACCAGTATAACCTTTGGACGGGCCGAGGGACGGACACACGGACACATTTGAATTTTTCGCGATAAACCACCCCAGTAAAGCAGGAACCGCTTACATTTTCGAGGTCGAAGCTGAACTTGGTCTTGAGGTACGAATCATCCAAAACGTCCTGGAACGGCGAGATCGAAAGACGATGCGGCAGCAAGGGAAGGCCCGAGAGAACACAGACGACACAATGCAGCCTAAGTCAACAACCAGGGGCACAAAGCCTTTCGCTCAATTAAGTCGCATGAGGACGCCTATTGCGGCAGAGGTACGTACCATGTTTCGGTATATCTCTTATGACTGGACGGGATTCTTAAACTGGAAGCCACGCAATATTTGTTTGGAATGATAATGAGGAGCACCAAGAGTATCCGCTGTACATCTAGATACATCTAGATACATCTAGGCCATGGCATTGTTCACCGAGTCCAACTTTCTTTGTTGATATCGTCAGTGTTCGGGTGAGACGGAGAACCCCTTGAGAAAAAAGCCTCGGAAATTCCAAAGCGAGCTACGATAGACTAGGTAGTAGTGTAGCACTTTTTATCGAAAAAGTTCCCTGGGTGGCTGGGCTCCTTAACCCGAAAATCGTCGGGATGTCACTTGGTTTTCGCAATAAACATTTTCTGTGTCCCTAGGCCATGGGTCCGTTCATTTGGTTGCACTTTTGATTTACTAAAAATCCGTTTTGGGGTGGGGTATGGAGCTCCTCGAGCGAGGAGCCACGTGAAGAGGACACATTATTATACTGGTTATAGTATGGTACCGTAGCATGTGTCCCTCTAGGCATCACCCATCACCCATCACCCATCACCCATCACCCATCACCCATCACCCATCACCCTCTACCGTGGCTCCGTTAGCAGAGTGAACTTGGAAATATGACGGGGGGTTGTTTGCTTCCAGCGCCAAGGACATGAAGAGCAAACACCTCGAGCAACGTCAGCAACGAGAACCGTACTTCGGTGCCATGTGGTTGACTCTTTCCACATAAACAAGACGTGAAGGCCCTACTGTGTCGATACTGCGCTATCGCTCTAAATAAGCAATGGCAAGCTGCCATGCCACTTGTTTCTGGGGTCCTTCGTGTGATTACCAGCTTTGCATGAAACGTGTCCGAAACTCACATAGCTAAATCCGGTTTCCGTGTTGAAGTAGCTGATTACCGGCGTTGATTTTGACCCCCCGGCCTGTTCCAGGAGAACCATCTGCAAACCACGCCGTGCCCATCGAAACATCAAAGGGGAGAGAGATGGTAGGATTGGGATATTGAGGATATATCCAAAGAAATCAACGATATCAAGCATCCATCAGCTGTCTATCCACAGGGGCTCCGTGGGCATCGAAGGAGCAAAGGGAAGAGATCGTAGCGATGGGATATCGAGGACATATGTCATGTCAAACATCTGTCAGCTGTCGCGCACAACGAAATAGCAAAGGGGGAAAGCATGATAGGGCTGAAATTTCAAGGATAAACATACATTGCGCCGCAGTTCACGGCGTACAATATGAAATCTTGCAAGGGGAGAGGGGAAATATAGGGGTTAGGTGATATTACTGTCGAGGATAGCAGGCATATCAAGCATACGAAGCGCGTCAATAATACCAAGCATGCCACATTGATACCAAGGATTCAACAGGTGTGTGTCCGCGGGGTCGTGCACAACAAAGTAACAAGGGGAAGGCGATAGTTGGGTTTTGGATATGATGGATATGATGGATATGATGGATATCAAGGGTATCGAGTATAGCGGTTCGCCTTGCCAAAGGCTGTGACGTGGATGTGCCTCGGCCTGAAATAACGAAATAACGGGACAGGTGATTTATTATGGTGTACTTACACAGTGGATTATGTTATAGCATATATTTGACGCATTCTACGATAGTGGTTCACCTTTTTTCTTCCGAAGCTCCTCACCTGAGAATATTATATTACTCTATTACTCTATACCTCACCGAAAAAAAGGTTTTTAGCAAACTGACAGCAGTGCAATCCGATGAACAGACCCGTGGCCCATCGATACAAAAAGAGTATATTGCAAAAATAGAAGGAAATTCCGTCGATTTTGGGTTAGAGGGCCCCGTCATCCAGATAATAAAAACGCCAAAAAGTGCCACCTCTATCGTAGAACACGTCATATATGTTACAGTGTTGAGGAGGTTCGGAGGGGCAGCCCGTGAGCAAAGGCCGTGCACATTGGCGTGTTATATACGGTAAATACCTTCTACAATTTTTTACTTGGTTGTACTATGTCGCCGCGTAAAAATTGATATAAAACAAACAAACTCAGTTCCCCTGTATCCATCCGTTCATTGGCTCGGCGATCGCAAACTCCTGCAAAACTACTGTGGGTACGTTTCTAAAGCACCTAGGCAGGCCAAAAAAAGGCAAATCGAACTGAAGAAATATCGTGTCGAAGCAGCCTGCGGTATCACCCCTCGTGCGTCCGCTCAATCGCGAGACCCTACATGTGCTGAAGCTACATTCCGTGTAACACCTTCACGTGAACACCTTATGCACATGATCGGTTCTTGTTTTTTATATCTAGAAGTTGCATCCTACCGACAAGGTCGAGTACCTGATACCACCATATCCGTGAATATGGGGACCATTTAGTTACAATAGTAGTTCACAAAAGATCCTGACACTAATACCCTAAATTGGTCCATTCATTTACGGACGGACAGAGCGGTTGAGTGTTTTACATCACCCTATCCGGAAATGTGAGGGCTGTTCAGGTGCTATTACGGGGGAACATAGTAAACAGGACCTACGGTACACACCAAAAGCTATATATTATCATATTTTTGCTGAGAATACTTGGTCTTGTTTACTATGGCCCCCCGTAATAATAGCAATACATAAAATTTCCTTACACGTTAATACCAGAAACGCCCGCAAATCAATACCCTTAAGAATACTAAGAGATACAAAAATACCCAATAAACGCCCACATAGTTATGCCCTAACCATCCCTGCCAGGTACATTGCGTAACACCGCCCTTAAGGTCCTTACACTTTTTAGGCAGAGTGGTAAAATTTGAACAGTAGTTGATGGCGCGTTCACACATAATCTATTTTATCTTGATCTACCATTAATAAGCGAAACTGCCGAACTTAAGGCCTGACCGCGCGTTTAAGGACAAAGTGGCACCTTTTGGTTGGGTTGTTCAATACGCGGCATAACCTAGATCACCTCTTTTATGCTGATCCACTCGGTTATGTCGCCGAACTTAGGCCTCAGCTGGATGGCGTTTGTCCAGGCGGAGACATCCCACGTCTGGAACTCCGTTGTGTCTCCAGAAGAAATGGCGGACGGGACTGCGTTCTGTTCAATGGTTGGATAGGGGTGTGGACGAGGGTCAGGGGTGAACACTGACGCTAGTGAAGCCTTGGCACGATATATAAAAAATGTTTTCCGTTTCAGGAGTTTGTTTTTTTAACATACGTACTCGTACGCGCGTCCATTGCATCCACAATTAATTGTGGTTTGCTCCGACCGTTACGATGCCTTTTGAGAAGAAACCCGCGTGTTTGCTTCTCAGCGGTTTCGGGCATGAGACAGTCACGTGTCACGTGTGTTTTACAGCGGTGGTTCAGACAACTTCACCAAAGATGCAAACCGAAATTGGCCTTAACACTGAACTTATCGTGCGCCACGTATGGCATGCTACTGTGCTGCACAGCAGTAGCTTTGGTATTGGTTAGCTCACCACCCAGCCGCCTTCTGTTTGCACGTGGATGCTGAACTCGTTGTGACGCTCGTCGCCCTTGTGGAATGCTGCCAAAATCATGAAAAAAGCGGGCGTTCGTCCGTGGGGGAAAAGTTGGATGACATGTCATATCCGTATCATACAACATACGGTATATATCACCAGCAAAGTGCATGAGCAGAGGAAGCACAGGCAGATCGTGTGGCCAAAGAACGATAATCAATCCTGGTCGGTTCGGTCTTTCCAGCCACTTCCTCTCATACAATAATCCTCATACATCTAATAGGAAACCCAGAGACGTATTATATATAACATCCCCCCTACCGCAGCCTCGGCCTTCTGCGGGTGCTGCTGCTATTTTGTACAAGCTTGCTTTAGCCAAAATGTAAACTTGGTACCCGTATCGCAACACGTGTCTGAGTTCCTCACCAAGTTGAAGCTGTCTGAGGTGGTAAATATATGTGGGAGTTGAGCACGACCTTGGTGTCGCAGACATCGCGGTCAACAACACTCCATCGACCAAACACCACCCATACAGTTCGGCAGCTCCGGCCCACGCTGATTTTTCTTCTCGTCAAGAATCCCAACATATTTAGAGGTCGCCTGGCCAGATCAGATCAATGGGTTGCTCACCAAGCTGTATCTATCTGCCTTAAACATCTGTACTCACCAAGTTGGATCTGCCTGAGGTATTTGTGGGTGTTTAGCGAAAACTGTGCGTCGCAAACGGTATACTGCGATCCGTCGACCATAGGAGAGCAAGACCACCGAGATTCCGCCGAGTTGTCTCCGTCCTGCGCGGTGGGATGGAATTTGCAGCAATAAAACGGCATAATTCGGCAGGAACGGTGTTTTGGTATTGGGAGTAATAACCGAGATTCCGGGCACGCCTATCTTGTCGCCGCCGCGATGAACGGACGATTTACACGGCGCATGCTGTATAGATAGAGCACTGTCGAGCGTTTAGAGTAGGCATGACGACTATCACCACCAACACGACCAACAACAAAAACCATACCCCATAAATAGAGCACTGTCGAACGCATACAGTATAGATATAGCGACCATCACCATCGCCACCAACACCAACACCAACACCCACCACACACTACCACCCCCCTCCCCTCCGCCTCGCCGCCCCAGAACGGATCTCAACCATTCTGGGATGAAGAAATAGCACCGCAAACCACGTCGGATACGGGATTACCAACCGCCTAACGGGAGTATGTTGCAGTACGAGTACTGTAGTACCATGCTGCGTGCGTATCGAGTATCTCATTGCCTTGTACAGTAGTTCGGACATACTTCGATGTGCGGTAATAATCCCTTTATAGTGTCAGTATTTGCCGGGCGGAAACTGTCACTACTTACTCCGCACTCTGCCATTGCTAGTTGTTCCGATCTGTGCCAAGCGATTTCACAGGCACTGTATCACAGCGGGCGACCGGCGCTACTCATCAGGCACTACAGAGGTATCTCCACTACTCAACCGGCACTACAGAGGGATCTCCACTGTATACTTCACTACTCAACCGGCACTACAGAGGGATCTCCGCTTTATACTTCACTACTCAACCGGCACTACAGAGGGATCT
>JBBMKB010087062.1:0-24469 GCA_037833945.1 Alaria marginata
AACTCATTTGTTGCTTGCCTTAGTCATTTGACCATTGACCACGCATCCCTTTCGAGGCGGAGCGGGGGAGAGGGGGGGGGAGTAGCCATCCGGCAAGCAACTTGGCAAGTAACACCGGCCAGCCCAGACGAGTTTATAGCTTAGTCGGTGCAAGATTGCCCTTCCGGGATGTGGTTGCCTTGAAATTCCGGGGGGTGTCGCAAGTTGCAAAAGGGGGAACATAGGCGTTCCTCGTATGAGCTACAAGCTTAAGCTTCCCCTTCCCTTCGGGTGGTGGTTAGCTTGAAATCTCAGGGGTGTCCCAAGTTGAAAAGCGGGGAAACGCTCTTGGAACCCAAATAATTAAGATTTTTCGCCACTATCGCGCTAGTGCCCCGGAAGGTAACACCGACCAACCCAAAACCACTTTATAGTTTAGTCTATACCAGGTATACCTGGTATACACCAGCCAGTGTACAGCATAAAAAACCTCATTAAAACGAAAGAAAAATCAATTAAGTCACTATCGCGCAAGTACCCTGGTGAGAAAACACCGACCAGCCCAGACAAGTTTATAGTTTAGTCTATATACACCCCAAATATATTGGGTAGCTGTTTTGAGGACCCACGTCCGTGATAAATGGTTGGGCTCAAAAATTGAAACATGTACAGTAGCATGCCCCTTCCTCTGACACGTAGTACTCACAACAACACCGGGGTAGCTTTTTCCCAACCGCGGGACCCGGCCGAAACAACGAGAACAAACGCGTCAAACTCATCGGCTACCCTGCTTTTTCTTACTTGCCCCTAGCGAGATTCATTGATGCTACGAGCTCCAAAGCATACATTTTGTTAGTTGCACAGATACTTTTTTGGGGCGCCCCTCCATGGCATACTACCAGGTACACGACACGCCGAAGAAACAGAAACAAGGGATCACCTTCGGACCGCACGTCTCCAGCGTGGGGTGTTGCTTACGCCAAAGCACGGCCCTCGGGTCCACGAGATCGCTCGAGCTGTCGTCGGAAGGCCACACGCCGCAGCAGGAGCCCGACCTGCTTCCCGGCCTCCCACACGGGCATGGGTCGCCCGCGCTGCCATCGGCGGGAGGAAGGTCGTCGTGTTCAGTTCTCTATCGCTCGTCACGAAACATTCATTCCAGACTACAGTGCACCGTGGGCAACACATGAATGACGAGAGCCCCCCCCCCCCGACCCACGGCGAATAACGGGGCCGAGACGTCTCAGGGCGGCGCATCTGCGAGGCCAGACGAATCCGAGTAAAAAAACAACACCTCCGCTAGACGAAGACAACAAAACAACACCAACAACATACTGCAGTTTTATATATACCACTCTGTACGTAAATATAAGCAACGTTTTGTATTCAAATTTATCATCAAACGGACCTTATATTTACGGACAGAGTGGTAAACAGAGAAAACGTGCAAACAAAAGCGAGTAAAATAAGAGGCATTCCTCAACCGGGGACAGTTGAAGATCTGCACAATGGTGTGTATTTTCGAGGGGGGGGGGGCGTACTCATTTGTTGCTTGCCTTAGTCATTTGCCGTACACACCACCATGTGGCGTGAAAAACGGCGGTA
Source organism: Alaria marginata (assembly GCA_037833945.1). Taxonomy (NCBI): domain Eukaryota; class Phaeophyceae; order Laminariales; family Alariaceae; genus Alaria; species Alaria marginata. The sequence goes on from JBBMKB010087062.1 coordinate 1,585, forward strand.
TACGGAAGAAACGACATTGTCCCACTCCACCCTTGACGAAGGCGCTTGTTACCGCCTCACACTCGCAGCACAAAAAGGTATGGCAACGGCATCCCGATACATCAAGAGGCATCGTCATAATCGCAGTACAGAAACGTACCGCAACGGTATCCCGATACGCCAAGAGGCATCCCCATAACCGCAGTACAAAAACCTACGACAACGGTATCCCGATATGCCAAGAGGCATCAAACGGGGAAGGGGGCAAGAGGGTGGCGTGGACGAACGCCCACCGAACGAACACCTGGCCAGGGCATACACAAGAGCACCACGGAGACATACTTACGCGGCGAGAAGCTTGAACTCTGGCAGGGACAATACGGTCCTGTAGATCTCCGACTGCACCGGCGTGAGCTTGCAAAACACCTACAGCAGCAGTAGGCACGAAACGGCACGGCACAGCACAGAGATCGGAACTCAGCTAGTTGGCGCGGAGAGCGCCCATGAAGCCCTAGGACAGTGTGTGGGGGCGGGGGCTCTGACGGAAGGGGGGCTATTAACACCCACCAAAAAAAGCGTTCATCAAAAATTTAAGCTTTTCACAATGTTTTTTGGGTCGATTCGCATTGAAGTTGTTGATTATGTTCATACTCTCTGTGAGAGGCCCGGCCAGATGTTCTGCAGAGTAGTGTTCGGCGCCCGGCTGTGAAAGATGTACCGGGGCAAACAAATGTTTGGTGCACGGTGCTATCGATGCCGCCACGTGAACACAGTTATATTCATGGCTCCTTCCACATTCCGGCGAGCAACGTCCGCGTGAGGGCGATGATGGTGGGCGGGCGCGATAACAGGGAGCAAGGACAGCCCGGTGGGCAGTCCTTGTTCTCCCGGCCTGGACAAGATTGCCTCGATTTATACGGTGGCACTCGATTTCGCCACGCGACTTGCCCCATTGGAACTGCACCCACGATTTGGGGGACAACCCTAAGTTCGGAATTAGCGTGGAAAAAATTTCGCGGTCCTCAAAGGGTCAAGGCCCTAGAGCTAAAGAGCCTTCATCTGCAATTCACAGTTCCCCGTCTTTATGCTGACCGCGAACTCGCCCATTTTTTCTACCCCTGTATAAGCCTCCAGCTGGTCACGCCTTCCTGACCACTCACCACTGTCCCGGTCTTCCCTCTCAGCAGGTCTCCCAGCACCTCCTCCTGCGGGACGGAACGGTTTTCGTTGTTGATGGTGTCACTAGTACAGAACAATCATAGAGGCGGTGCAACAAACTTCATCTGCACCGGCAGCGAAGTATAAAATAACGTTTGAGCGATTCGGAGGGGCACGGACTTTATTTAAACGGTGGGAAGTCTGGGCGCTGATTTTTCTTGCTTTGCCCGCCTGACTTTAGTCGGCAAGTCGGCTGGATGGATGGATCGCCAGCCGACTTGCCGACTTAAATCAGTTTGTCGCGACAGTTCCGTCGGGTAGAAAACTGTCTCACCCTCCAGACCACCAAGAAAAAAACTCATGAAAACCGACAAGGGGCCACGACAAGACGTAGGAGGGGAAAAAGGGCAGTGAACCAAGCACGCCTTCCGACGAGCCGTGAAACTCCTTCGCAGCGTCTGAGAACTTCAATATCACCCCTGAGAAACAGCGCCCCCTTACAAAAACAACCCCGGCCGGTTCTTGAGAATGGGTTCGGCGTCACAGAGGGGAACCTTAACCCTTTAATATAGAAACAGCAGAGAATGTTCCACACTATTTCCAATCAACTGCCTTGACAAAAACGTTGGGTGCAGTTCTCGAGGGGTTATCCTTCTTACCTTGGTTCGACGAAGAACCATCTTGTCGCGGATGACGCTGAGCTCTTTCAGCCGGCCTGCCATTAGTTCGACATCCCCTTTGCTGGCGCCCTTCTTCCTGCCCTGAAGGATCGGGGTCGTAAAGTGTTGCTGTACGCAAGTTGAGGAGTCGCAATGTAAGGAAGGGCACGCGGGCGCGCGCGCGGGGGGGGGGGGGGGGGGGGGTCAGTGCAAAACGTCGAAGTGGGACAAAAAAAAAACACTGTAGGGAACCCTTACATCTGATAAACGAGGTTCAAGACAAGGGCGGCATACCCCCCCCCCCCCCTAAACTCTTGTACAACTCCATCCACCTTTTGGGGACAATCCACTTAGAATTCAAGTTGGAGACATTTTGGAGTAACAAAAACGTTAGCCCCCCTTTTCCGCAAACATTCCAAAAACAAGAGTATATATAAGCCATCGGACCTTGAACTCCGCGTCGGTCTTGAGGACTCCGTTTTCGATCATGTTCATGAGCCACCAAAACTCGCCAAGCTCGTTCTGGATCAGCGTTCCCGTTAACCCAACGAACACTTCGGCGCCTCCCAGCTTCTCTACAGCCTGCGACCTGTACCGAGCAAGAAGGACGCAGGCAAGGAGCCCCCCGCGAGCCAACAAGCGGTAGGGCACACACAGGCGGGCGATATTTTAGAAAGGCAAGACAAACAACATGGACACTCACGCGAGAAAATAACAGAAAAAAAAGAAATCATAAAGAGCGATTAAAAAATGGGTGGTTGCCACCCATAGAGCCCGAGAAGAAACGGAGCCCAGGACTACGCTAGGAACTGTGGAACCTGACCTTAACTTTATCCCCGGATTCGTCACTGGGGCGTAATCTGGCAACTCGAACGGCAACTATTTTTTTTAGAGGCGCGAGAAAACATAAACGCCAGTTGCGGATGTCGAGATGCTGATTGGATGCCGTCCTCACCCGCCAGCGCTCCTTACCACTTAGTAGAGGACGCACACTGTAAAGCAGGAAAGCACCACCACATCGTGCGATGGACGGGCATCAATCGCTACGTGGAGCATCCTTATCATGCACGGACCGTTCTCGACCACCCGGGCGACGGAAGAAGCGCGCTTGGGACAAACGCTACTGATACTACGGTAGATGTGCACCATTAGTATTTGCCGTCTAAGGCTATTTGCCTTCTGAAGTTCCTCACTTGAGGAGCTCTATATCTCGCCCAAAAACTGTTTTTGAGCAAACTGAAAGTGCAATCCGATGAACAAACCCGTGGCCCAGGTATACCAAACAAGCCTTTTGCCAAACAAAAATGGCATTCCGACGAATTTGAGTTAAGGAGCCTCGTCATTCAGAAAATATTTCGGCCGAAAAGTGCTACCTCTATCGTAGAACGCCTCTCGGGCAATCGCACCGCCCGCCTTGGTGTGGAGCACTGGGCTAGACCCCATGCTACGTCAGGGGTAAGACTTTTAGACCAAAGTGTTTCTTACTGACGGGACTACTCAATTCCACTGAATAATTACAGTAGCGGTCCCGCGGTAGTGCCGGTATGTGCCAGCTGGAAATACCGGCACTATAGCCGTAACCGGCACTACTCCGCATACTTCCACTATAGGTTATTCCTATATGTGCCAAGCGATTTTACCGGCACTTCTGAGGGGTCCCTTTACTGTACCCATTATCGTTGGAACACCATTTGTGCTTGACCTATTTCATTCGTCGGATGCCTAGGCCATGATATTTTCTCATCGGGTTGCACTTCCTTTTTCCCTCAAAGTCAGTTTTTCGGTTAGGTACAGAGCTCCTCAAGTTAGGAGTCTCAGAAAAAAATGGTGTACTCCTACCGTGGCATACGACGCTAGCCGGGAGCACCGTGGGCGCTCCACACATCTCACCTGTTGGTCTTTGGGTTTTTGAAGGAGTGGACCTCGTCGAACACCACGAGCAGCCAGTCGTACCTCGCGAGCGTGTCCTGGTTGTTGGTGAACAGCGTGTAGCCAACGCACACCACCTCAAGCAGGCCACGATCCAGCTTGTCCGTGACGCTCTGAAAAAAGCGAGCACGGCATCAGCGTGCGTTTTTAAGGTCGTCGGACAAAACTGCCCAAAGCCAACAAAACTTACGCTGTTGTCCCATCCCTTTTACCGCTGCACAAGGTTATGATAAGCTTACTCCAAGAAGTCTGTCCCCAAACCGTGGGTGCAGTTGGAAAGGGGCTGTAAACGCCTCTCGTTCAGTAAGCACAAGAGGACGGACTAGGCCAAGGTCGTCGACTCGACCGCACTTTAGACATTTCGTGATGTCAGAAATCCCAAAACCTTGTGCAGGGGAGGTGTAATCTTTCCAATATGGGAGGGAACAACGAGACCGAAAGCCTAAACAAGCAAGGGCACACAGCTGACAGTGCCCGTCTTAAATTAAATAAAGGGGAAATACGCAGGAATAAGCCTTAGGGGCGCGTTTGGAGAAGGGACGCCGAGATAGAAGTGGGCCGTCCATCACCTGTACGTAAGTCGCCTGGAAGCACTCGCAGTAGTGAAATTCAGGGCGGAGCCCCAGGTGCCAGGCGTAAGCACATACTGTACCGGGATTTCTGGAATTTAGGGGGCTGGGCGATGGCGCGCGACACATACAACACAGCAGTGCGTCCGAAGCACGTGCGGGGCACGGAACTTGTGCTCAGTGAAAACACACTTGCCGTTTCGCCTTTTTCGTTCAGGATACATCGTCTCTCACCTCTATGGACCCCCTGCCCTCGCCACCGCTCGAGAGGATGCTCTGGCTCGAGAAAAAGCCCCAAAGGGCGAGGTGATCCTCCCACCCCGACAGAACGCTCGACGGGCACACGAGAAGGACGGGCCTCCCCGCTGCGCTGACGGGCTCCTTGCGCTTTGCTCGCTCCTTCATGTCCGTCAAATCTTGCCTCGTGCCTGCCGTTGTTGTAGAATACACGTCCATAGTGGACACCATGAGTAAAAGGCGTGTTCTTAAAATATACTTCGAAGTATACGTACACGACCAAGGGTAGATAGTGTGGTGCTGAATTCCCGGCGTACCATATACGAGGGGAATTGATAATTAACTAGATGTGTGTTTCGGGGAGACGATATATACTATGAGGGGTAACGAATACTGCAATTAGTCGCTTGTTTGTGACCGGGAAACGACATAAACCTGGGCGATTTCTATTATCGCTTTGCTGCTCCGATTGCCCATTCCCGTGTACCCTATCCCTGCTACGTTTCCCACCAGCAGAGTCTGTCGTACGTAGCTCAGTCTGGGTTGGCGTCGCACTTGCGACCCTGGGCTTGAAGAATTGTCCATGGCCGAGCCTCGCAGATTTTCGGGCAGACACGTGGCTGATCCTTGTACAGACTACCCATTGGCTATATATCGCGTCCCTGTTGCGCTAAAAATAAGTAATGCACTCTATTTCTAGCTACAATTATGATTTTTGTTTCGTCAACCATTCCAAAAATGTCTCGGCGGGTTATTCATTAAAGAGCGTCCATAAAAGAGGAAACGGATTTAAGAGCGGCGACCTTATTATTTGGACTGCTATTAATAGTATACAGCAGGATTGAATGAAGCACATACCCGCGTTCTGCACCTGTTTTCTTGAGGAGGGCAGTGAGAAGCGCAATGATCTGCACGGTCTTGCCCAGACCCATATCGTCCGCCAAAATGACCCCCTTGGGTCGTTCGGAGTGACGAATTCTCCGCCACATGAACTCGACCTGGCCGAGCGAACCAAACGAAACACCTTCAGTTAGCTGACTTTACGTCGGCAGCTGTCGCTATGCTTCTTTCATGAAATACCTAGCGCCCAGCCCAAAACAATGAGTGTGGGAGCTCAGTGACAAGGTGCAGTGGAATATGAGCTAGACAGGAAGCCACAAAAAAACGAGTCGGGTGGCGATGCACGCCAAGCAATGCATCAACGGGGCGGCACCTTGAGTCGCCGCGCCTACAAGCGAAGACCGTGCCAAGGAGTACGTATAGCTCTACGACGGAAAACAAGAACAGTTAGTGACACAAACTGGGTTCACTGGGCACGTGCTGTCCCTGGAGGGCACGCACCGCGGGAAATAGAGGCGAGCAGCATGCCCGAGTGCATATTGCATCCACAAATATCGATACATCACCATAGGAGGGTATACTAACGCGTTTATTTCACGCGAAGTATTATTGCGTGCCTTTGGACGCTTCAAAATCGTACAAGGGCTCCATCTCGTTGAATCGGAAATGGCGCTCTTGCCCAAATTAAATCCAAATAATGAAAGCCCCGTCCCTGATATACTGTTTCTCACCCCGTCCCTCTGAAACCCCCGGAGGTACCGGTTAACGGCCGCAGGAACCTCCGCTCTCTCGCCACCCTTCTCGTTCTCCAGCACGAGCGGTCTCATCTCGGGATCTTCGAAGGGAGGATTGCTAAGGGTAGGCTTAAACTCCTCCTCGTCATCGAGACAGTCGTCATCGTCGCCTTTCCTACTCCGGCACCACCGTCTCGCCGCACCGTTCAAGGCAAAACGGCCACTGTCGCTGCCGCTGCCTTCGCTTAAAGCCCGTCGGCGAGAGCCGGCGCTATCATTCTCCGACCCGTCGCTTGTGTCGTAAAATCTCTTTTTCACCTTTTTGCCGTTGCCGCGAGCAGGTTTTCGACCACGACGATCGGTTCGACCACCCACGCCATACGCTTCCCTGTCTCTTCTGCCAGCAACTCCATCCTGCCTCCGAGCGGGGTCCTCGTCTTCGCCGACGGCCGCTCTTTCTGGGTGGTGGTAGTCCTCGATCAAGCCGGGTTCTTCTCGGGCAGATTTTTTTTCACGACGGCGCTCTGGCGACGATTTCTTTGCGGCAGCGCGATGAATAGAACGTTTTTGGCCGCTTTTGCCAGAATCCCTCGCCCGGCCCGTCACCTTTCCTTTGGCGGCGCTGCCGCTATGTCGCTCTGGGGCGTCGCCGTCGGTGCTGCTCGCGCTGCTGCTGCTGCTACTGCTGTTGCCGCTGCCCCTGCCGCTCCTGCTGTTGCTGCTGCTGAAGTCGCTGTTGCCGCTGCCGAGGTCGTCAGCTCCGCCAGATGCACAATCCAAACCACCAGCCCGGCGCGGCTTCTTGGTACTGCACCTTTCCCTTCTCCTCTCTCGCTTCCTGCGTTTCCCCCGGTGGGCTTTCCCTTCGCTCTCCGCCACGCTACCGTTGTTGCTCTCTGGTGCGTTGCTACTACTGTAGTCGCCTTTCGTGCGAGGGTCTCTTTTCCGTTGCTCGCCGTCTGCGCTGATGCTGCTCTTTTCAGCCCTGCTGCTACCAGCACCTGCACTTCTTGGCGAAAACAATCGCGACGAAAACATCAACTCTTCAAAATCATCGCCGCTGCTGTCTTTACTGCCGTCGCCGACGCCGTCGCCGCCGTCCCGAGGTGGATATCTTGTCTGCCTGGGATTGATCCCACCGTCAGTGGCTGTAGAAACTGGCGGCGCATCGGTTGTTCTTGGTTGTGGCGATGCTTTCGATGCTGCCGCACGACTGCCGCCTAACATTGGCACCGAACCGTAGTCGGAGTCAGAGTCGGAGTCGAACATCATGTCAAACGGAGATTTCGGTTTGCGGGCGGTTCGCGCCGATCTATCCGTAGGACCGCCGCCGCCGCTGGACACCCGTGTCGACGCGGCTGCGCTTTCGTTGATGCTGCTGCTACTGCTACGTCCTGGAAGTGTTGTTGCTTGTGAGGCATCCGTCCGCCTTGCGTTTGACCTTCTCGAGGCAGCGGATACCGCTTTTTCGTATGTTTCCATGGGGTTTTCGTTCATCGTGGCGAAGGTTGGGATATACCGACGTGATAACTGTGCAGCCAGCCCTTAGCATCGAGGCGGTCGGCAAGGTAGAACGCTAGAACGCTCAGCTTGAAGCGCTGCATTTCAAAAACGCACTGGACTGTCAACATTTTTGTGCGATTTTGCGCAAAACGCCTCAGTGGAAAACCACAAAATAGCAAATTTGAATTTTGCGATACAAGACGAGTCGTACGAGGGGTCACACCCGCGACCAGCAGCAGTGCTTGTGTCGCACTACTGCTGTACATTGGGCTCCGCACTCTGATCTAGCTCTAGTGTTCTTTATTACCACAGCCAGATTTCAATTGATACAACCGAGAGTTGACTCTGCTGTCCTGAGTTTTGTGGTCGTGATTCTTGTGTTTCCCGAGAAGGTAATAATCCCGCCGCATTTTCCTCTCCCGTCCTGTGCTGGTGCTCGGCGCGCCGCCCGCCGCCCGTCGCTCAGCTGGTGTCGTGTGGTTGTTTACAGCTGTTTATCGGCGATGCAACCGGACAGTACCGAGCATGGCAAGGAAAAGCCACCAACCCTTTCACGGTTTTGCCCAAGAGATGAGTATGTGAGTGGCCGTCTTGCTGGGCGACCTTTGCATTTAGCACTTGCAGCGCAGTTGAGCGCGACCTTTACGCAGGAACGGAAGGGGGTGCGGTAGGTATATACGCGCCATAAGTTGCCCGTTTGTTTGCCATGTGGAGGGTGCATGCCATCGACTTGTTGAAGTTATTCGTCGAGACCCACTAATTGTAACTGCGCCATGAGGGGGAAACAAACGACAGGTGCCTTGCTTCGGATTGCGTACTGCGACACCTACCCGAAATGCGCCTTGCTTTCAGTATAACCGACTCATCATACCAAGAAGTTCAAGCCAGACGAGGATAATGGTCAATGCTCTACGTCTTGTGCCTGCCATGTGGAGGGTGCATGCCATCGACTTGTTGAAGTTATTCGTCGAGACTCACTAATTGTAACTGCGCCATGAAGGGGAAACAAACGACAGGTGCCTTGCTTCGGATTGCGTACTGCGACACCTACACGAAAAGTGCCTTGCTTTCAGTATAACCGACGCATCATACCAAGAAATTCAAGCCAGACGAGGATAATGGTCAATGCTGTACGTCTTGTGCCTTGTACCTCGTATGATATGATAGAAGCGTCTTTCTGCGTCCTTCTGTCCTTCTCTCCATGATCGAGAACGTTTGCAATTTTGCATTCCTCACTGCTTGCTTTCATAGAGCTAGAGCTGCTGAAGGAGTGCATGGTGTTCGTACAAATACCTATATTTTGAAAGAGGCATACATACTGTAAAAACGCGCGGCCGGAGTATTACGCAGCTTGCAAAGATGAGTATCGACTACGGTATTAATTTGATCGAACTCACAGCTGACGTATTTGAAACATTTAAAAAAAAATACCCATCCGTCCTCAACACAGCAGTCCACGCCTGGCCTTGTTTTCTGCGCCAGCTTTCGACGTTCGACATGCTTCAAGACGACGACAGGAACGAAGGTGCGCCTGAAAAACCCCAGATTCACTCGTTAACGTAGTGGGTTTCTGCACCTACTGCTATTGTATCCCTTGTTGCGGTAGAATATACAGCAGATCATGACGTACCAAATACGAATCTTGTCTGTGTGTATTGTTTGTAGATGTCGGACAATCTTCACAGATCTATTAGACTATACGATAATCTACAAGCACGGTAAAGATTGTCAACAGGAACAACAATCGAGGGTCACATAAGTCACTCTAGGATTCATACGTAGGGTACACGAGAACATTCGTATCATAGGGTACTCAGTAGTAACAGAGGGTACTGTAGATCACAGGGTGATACCAGCAGGTTCAACCTAACTTATCAGGGTGATTGCACCAGAGTCATGAGCAAGGGTTATCCACCCACACTCTCCCACTCTTCCACTCAACCAACCAACCAACCCTCCACCACTGCTCTCTTGATCACAAGGCCACATAGACATGTTGAAGATGCTTTGTCCTTGTTCAGGATGCTACAAACCATCGCAGTCGGCAGACAACCCACGCACGCCCGAACAATCCGGTTTTTCGGGTTCGTGCACTCAACTTACTATTGTCCAGCTTACGGCAAGGCTGTCCGTCTGCTGGTCTCCCAGCTCACCGGCAGCCATATCGACTACGCCAACAAGAAAGTTCTTCGGTGGCTCGATATCGGCACGGGCAGCGGGCTCCTCGCCTGCCTTGTGGCCGCCGCTTCGTCCACTTCAACGTCAACAACAACTGAGGTGTACGCGTGCGAAGGCGTGAAAGAGGTAGCGGATGTTGCTGCACAGACCTTCGGCAAGAACAAATGCTGCCAAAAAGTTCGTTTGTTTCGAGGTCACTCGACGGAGATGGAGATCGGGAAGGGTTTGCCCTCGCGAGTTCATTGTGTTATCTCTGAGTTGCTGGGCACAGGTTAGTTTGTTTCGTTCTGCGCCGTTTCGTTTTCCTCGTTGTCGGCCGCACCACATTTTTTTTTCTTTTTTCTTGTCGTAATACCGATCTTGCACGTATTCCTGTAGATAAGGGGGTTTTGCCGTTCCGCAAGCAGTCTATTTGCGGGAGGGATCATCCGTGCTGATCTTGTAGGATATCTCGTGCAGCAGTCTCTGATATCATACTTCTTTTGTATGTTCGCCAATAACAGGGATAACCGCTACCAGCGTAATATATGTCCCACCCGATGTAACAAAAACATCCCTCAACACCTGTGACCTCTATTTCTTGGCCACCAAACTACTGTGGCACTGCCGTACTGCTTGCTGTTCCGCGGCAACCCCCCCCTCCCCTCGTCGCTTCAACTGACAAACGCCACCGCAGGCCTGCTGGAAGAAGGCGTCATCCCGACCTTGCGAGGCGCCAAGGCCCGACTGCTCCAACCAGGGTTCACCTCGATTCCATCGTCAGCAGAAGTGTGGGCCTTCTGCTGCGAGAGCTCAGAGCTCGAACGCATGTCACGGCTCTTCGTAGCCCCAACCGGAAGCTTCCGAGTGCCATCTTCAGACCGATGGAAGCATTGCCCGGGAGCGGCATCGCCGGCATCAATGCACGCCCGCCCCCCTCGTTGGGGAGGGGTACAGTTTCGCCCCATCTCCCCGTCCGTAAGAGTTTTTGAGCTTGATTTTGCGGACCTTCCCGGGCCGGGCGGGCGCAAGCGCAGTGTGCGGTTTCCGGCCGATGTCGCAGGCACGGTGCACGCGGTGGTGTGTTGGTGGCGGTGTTTCATGGATGAGGACCGGGCGGTTGTAATGTCCACGTCGCCGGAATCAATGGGATCTTCGGGCCCCCGCCGAGATCACTGGCGGCAATCGGTATACTTGCTCAGCGACCCGGTCGTGGTGGAAGCGGGGGACGCCGTACGAGCTGTTGCGTGCCACGATGACAGCATGATCTGGTTCGGTTGTGTTGAAAGCGACAAGGGAGTGCCCGCGCCCGGCAAAAATGTTTCCAGTAGGTCCTCCCGATCCCCAGATCAAGGGTCCGCTGTGGGGGAACTCTCTGCTATTGCAGCAGTAGCGGCAGCAGGGGAAGCAGCAATAGGGGCCAGGGCAGAATCGTCCGCAGAAGGCGTGCAAACCGCACGGCATGCGGTTCCGCCAAAGTGCGGAGGAGAATGCGCGATGGTTCCACAAAAGCCGGAGGGTGTTTTTTTTCCGCCTGTGTGCTTGTGCGGCTTGCACCGGACGTGTCCGCCGATCCGCATCTGGATGCTCAACGACGAAAAACGAACAGCGGCCTTTCGGTCGGTAATCGGAACCATCTTGGGCAACCACGCTGAACCCACACAGCAGGGCGGTCGTGGTGCTAATGACAGCAGGAGAAAACACACGGTGTGCGCCGCCTGCGTTTCCCACGGCTTCTTGCTCCCGCTCTTGGCGGCTCAGGAAGGCGCGTCGATTGTCCTTGAAATCCCACCGTCGGCCACCGCTGCGGCCGTGTCCCGAGACGTTTACCGCGCGAACGGGATCGACGACCGCAAGGTTCGACCGTTCCCCGGCGGCGTGACGAACTTTTACGATGTCCTGTCGCCCCCACCGGGGTCGGCCGACGTCTTCGGCCGGGTGGGCAAGCTGGACGCCGTGATCGGGGAGCCGTATTTCGCGGATCTCTCGAGCTCCTGGCCGTTTGAGTCGCTGCTCCTCTTCTGGTGCGTGCGCACCGCGTTAGAAGCTGGTGGGTGCTTCTCGCCGAGGACGAGGGTGGTCCCCGCCCGGGCGCGCCTGCTGGCTTGCCCCTTCGCGTGCGACCTGCTGTTTCGTGGCCGGCGTCGGGTGGGCACCGTGGAAGGGGTTGACATGTCTTCGGTGAACGATGGGCTTGGTCGCACAAAGGGCGTATCGCGGGGAGACAACGACGGCGGTATTGCCGGCGGGGAAGATGAGGACGGGTCAGAAGAAGGAGGGCCCGGGGCCGTCGAGCCCGTGAGGTTGCAGGATTACGAGCACTTGCTGCTTGGCGAGCCCACCGCTGTGCTAGACATGGACCTGACGCGGCCTTTGTGCGACTTGCGGGGCGGCCGCGTGGAAATCGGTTGTCGTGACACCGAGCCCGCAGCATCTGGAGCAAACGAAACGCCCATGACGTGCCACGGGGTGGCGCTGTGGCTCGACATATGGTTGGACGAGGAGGGGCGCCACCGTTTATCCACCGGCCCGGAGGCGTCGTACTGGCCGCAGGGGTTGGTGTTCTTCGAAGAGGGGTGGTCAGTGATGCCATGCGGTAGGAGTTTCCACCTGGAGGCCAGTTTGGAGGATGGCGCCCTTAAGGTAGACGTGTCGTAAGGTTGTACCATTTATCGCTGCCCATAGGTCAACCCCTTCAGAACTGGGCTTACCGTTTTGGGGACACACTGGTTGGAATTAACGGGGATTTCGGGGTCATTTTTGCAGTCGTGTAAAGGGTTAATAGAACAAGCAGAGGCTATACAGTAAGTAGTACGCCACAGTGTGGAAATCAGAGATTGGGAGTACTGCAGCTAATTTAGCTCGACGCTTGCACGAAAACATAATAAACCGCTTTTTACGCTGGAAATAGTGTAGGATACACCCTGACTCATATACTAATCTGAGCCTTGCCCGAAGCAAGAAGTTCTTGAGTGGTGTCGCGGACTGTATCCTGACCGTCAGGATACAGTCCGCGACACCACTTAAGAACTTGTTACTTTAATAAAACGAGTATGGTAGCAGTTACCGTCGGAGTCCTCTGGTGCTATAATTTGGCAACGCCAAACGTCGCTCTTCGGGGGGGGTGATTAGCGCGAATCGGGCCGACCTTACGATGAACGCTACCTTCAGAAATGTACAGGCTGAGTCAAAAAGCTCTTGAGCAATGTATTGGCTCGGGCCGGCTGTTAATCGTGCATACCAGTACATTTTTTGCGTTATTTTTAAGCTGTTTTTTTCTGTATCCCCACCAGAGATATGGTGGTGTTTTTATTACGGGCGATCGGTGGTACATATATGATGTATACAACCTTCAGTTAGTTGACCATATGTCGGCAGCTGTCGTTTACTTTTTTTGTTTCTTCATTATTAGTTCGGATTGCGAGAGAGATGGGCCATAAAACACACCGCAAGGGCTACAGACCGATGCCCGTCAGCTCCTATATATATACTTTAATGAAGGGGTGGTGGCTCTTTGACCGTGGCGCAGAGTATATTTCTCGCCTGACCAGTTTGTACAAAGTCTCGGTCCAGGGAGTATCGATATCGTTAACCCCGTTGACACCCACTACCACTGGCTGTAAGTTCTACAAGCTTGGTGATGTACAGCTTGTGGGGCCGTGGGCCGGTGGAAACAATCTTACTTTGGTCCTCGTGCGGCAAAGCTGCAGGTTCCACATATCGTCGTACAGCAGTGTTTCATGTGACACTTTGCCAAAATAATTCCCTGTTGAAGGGCGTAAGCGACAAGGTAAATACGAACGCATGTATCGGGGGATGCAGCCAACCCTTGCAGTGAACCTGTTCCACAGCAAGGGCTCACGGCGGTGTCATCTTGAAGCTGAGCTCCATACGTGGTATATTGTATCTGGTATTACTATTCCTGCTTCCAAAAAACAAACTCTACTGAACACGTAACCTGTACAAGGCACTACTGTATGTCAAACTCAGTCTAAAACGGTTCAGGGTCATGTTATTACAAGCTCGCTCTGAACCCATTAGAGCCTAAGCCCATCAACACTAAAACACGACAAAATTCACCTCAAAAACCTCCTCACACGCGCTACACCTAACTACAACTGCTCGTACTATACTTGATAGGATGATTGCACACTGCTACTGCTGTACTACGACTGCGACCCTAAAACAAACTGTCCCAAAAATATACATGAACCTCGGCTGCCGCCGCCATTGATACAAATAGCCTACCTAGTACATATAATGCGCCACAGCATTAACACCGACAAGAAGAAAAAACGGGGGCGACTAGTTTCGCGCGGTAGCATGGTGGCCTTAACTTGAGCCTTACACCAACCGAAAAAAAATGAAGGCAAACACGAGCATTACTCCGCGCCCCTCACTCTAACCCCACCTCTGCCAAGCTTGCTACCCTACCCTTCCCCCCTAGCATTGCCTTCTTGCAACGACGACGGCACGATGATACTGTAACGTTTGCAGCAGAAACTCGGCCTGGAGTCACTCTCCCGGGCCGACCCATTACTCGCCATGGGCGTCAAATAAGAGCGTAGGCGCACCCCCCACACCCCCCCTCCGGGAGACTCCAACCTCGCGAGCGCCCCCTCCACCCTCTCCCGCACGTCCCGCCTGGTACGGAACTGCTCTGGGGATGGTGTCCCCGGCAGCAGATGCGAGGCATCTAGGCCCGTCGCTATTGCGTCGACAACTCCGTGGTCATCCTCGAGCCGAAGCATGAACAGGAAGCGCGGTCCGTCTCCCGGCTCTGGGCCCTGCCTCACGAAGTCCTCCACCTTGGCAACGTCAAGAGGACGCAGAAGTGGGATGGGGGGGGGGGTTAAGACTATCGGCTTGCTTTCGCTACTGAAAAATAAAATGATGTCAACTCAAATTTCAAGTATTTTTGCCTCATAAACACAACAAGGAGGTGCAGTGGTATAAGGGACAACCGCCGAGCACACACATAAACATAAAAAAAACATATACGCACACGTGGGATGAAGCGGACATTCAGCTTGGGCTTACTAATTCCTATGTATAGACTGCAAAACATGTCCAACTCAAAATTTGAAGCAGTTTGTCTCTAAAGGAGGCGTGCTGCTATAGGGGTTTTAGACAGTCATCCCACGGTAGGGGGTGCACTTTTTGGGGTCAAACGCTCCTGACCGGTTGAGCTCCTGAAGTGAGGAACAGCCAGTTGGTATGACCATTTTACGAGTGTAATTGGTATAGCAAAAACGGCATTCCAACGATATCGGGGCAGTCTAATCTGGATATATTACTTTTGATAGTAGTTCAGGAAACCCGGCAGTCATAAATATTCGGCCGACAAGTGACACCTCTATCGCCGCACGCGCTCCCTGTATGCGGCAACGGAGGTGCAGATTCGTGCTACTTTAGAGGTATTAATACTACTATTTTTTTTACGGGGGACCATAGTAAATAGAACCTAATAATGTTAGTAAAAATAGGGAAATATTATAGGTTTTTGTGTGTATCGTAGGTCCTATTTACTATGGTCCCCCGTAATATTAATACTACTATTAGTATAGCACTTTTTGGCTAAACTATTTTCTGAAGGACGGGGCTCCTTAACCCAAAATCGTCGGGAAGGTTAAAATCTTGTTTTGCAAGATTAGTTTTTGGTATACCTAGGCCACGGGTTTGTTGATCTTTTGTTCATCGGGTTGCACTTTCAGTTTACTCTAAAGAAGAGCACTTTGGGTTGAGGTGTAGAGCTTTCCCTCAAGTGAGTGAGGAGCTCCTAACAAAAAAAAAGGCGCACCTCTGCCGTGCTAATAGTAGCATGTGTCTGCAGCCGAAAAAGGGATAACATTCGAAACAAAAAACACACACACACACATCTTCATACGGTATACACACAAAACTTCACCAGTGGGCCGTCGGTCGGGCGAGTACCGTGCCGAAAACAAAAAAAAGCCCTACTTACAAACTTCACAACACCAGAAACAAAACGTGGTGGCTCCCACCACCCACACGCCCTCTCACCTTTGAAGGGAAGTGAGCGACGATCTTAACCCTGGTGTCAAACGCGCCCGGCGCGACCTTCCGCCGCACCGTCCCCAAGTTCGACAAAGGTCCACAGCCCGCCGACTCCGGCACCTCCTCCCGCCCCTCTGCACCCCCCGCCGGCAGAGCCCGCTTCGTGCCTCGCCGAGACACGTCCTCCGACCCGGACCCACCACTACCACCCGGGCCACCAATAACAACGCCGCTAGCAGCGTCGACGGCGGCGGCGGCACCACCGGAACCCGCGCCCCCCCGCGCCTCTCTCCGCTCCGGCTGGGACCTCGGCCGGGAGCCCGGAGACTGGGTAGGCTGTTCACACCGCAACGCCGACGCTCCTTCCTCGACCTGAGACCTAGAAGAAGCCCCGCGCCGGCCCCTATCTGGTGGAGCACTCCCCCCCCCCCCATCGAGCCCCGAGTCTTGAGCACCCCCACTACCCCGCCCGCCGGTATCTGAGCCGCTCTTCCGGGTGGGGGTGGGGGTGGGGATGGGGCCGGAGGCGGGGCCAGGTGCGGGGCTAGGGGCGGGGCCGGGTTCGTCGTCGCTAACCCGGCGGGACTCTCGTTGTGAGCTCGTGTTAACCGCGGGCGGAGGGGGTGCACTGGCGGTGTTGGCGGCCGTGCAGGCGCGTGCGTAGGCGATGGCGATCGTCTGCACCTCCGCCATGGCCGGGTGCAAAGGGTTGACGCTGGAGGTGCCCTCCTTCATCCTCGCCAACATGTGTCCGGAGTGCGTGTTCTTCGAGATGGTCAGCCGCTTCAGGCGGACCCACATGCCCGGTGACAGCGCCAAAGACTCCCACTGTCAAAATAGCCGTCGCAACAAATTGAAAACGATAGAGGAGATTCGCAGGCTCAGGCATGCACAAACTGAAAACGGCACCGGGGGTTTGCGGGCTCATGCAAACACGGAGAACGCAAAACGAAAACGAAAAGGCCCGGGATTTTTCCGGCTGAGACACACGGAGTGCTTCTATTAATAATGCCCAACAGCACCCGACAAGGGCGCCGTAAAGCGCAACAACAACCAAAACGCAACAGCTACACTAACCAATTACTGGCATGTACAACAAAGTACAATAGAACTACAGCATCATCGTGCAAAAACTCTACCAACACAGCATTGTTTCCAACTCTACCAACCGCATTACCCTACCGTGCTACCGTCGCCACCGCAACCCCCGCCCTCGACACCGCCACCGCCACACGCGCAACTCCAACCCCAACCCACCTCTTTGTATCCCACCACATCGACCTTTAGGCAACTCCAACTCCAACCCACCTCCTTGTATCCCACCACATCGACCTTTAGGCAACTCCAACTCCAACCCACCCCCTTGTATCCCACCACATCGGCATTTAGGCAAATCCAACTCCAACTCCAACCCACCTCCTTCTTGTTTACCACGACATCGACCTTCAGGTATGCCGGGACGGGCGTCGGGCACGGGTTTCCGGGCGACCAATCCTGCCTGCCCAACGCCGCGCGCATCCCCTTCCGCAGCGCGGCCTCGCGCCCCTCGTCCGGCTCGTCCGGTGGCCGCATGTGGGCAAACCCCGAGCAGTCCGTCACGAACACGTGGGACAAGGACCCGGACCCGCCTGGAGGGCTTTCGTGCTTCGACACCAGGCAGCAAATCAGGTCGACCTGCAGGTTGTGGGGGCACGCACGGGTCGGGAGCGGGAGCGGGGGGTTGCTGAACCAAACCAAGCACGAAACACACAGACACGCGATGCTGAATAAACCAAGCGAGCAAACACACACACACACACAAGCGCGATGCTGAATTAACCAACCAACACCCGCACACCCACACGCGATGCTCAACACACCCAAGCAAAAACATACACACACGCGAAAAATTATATGCCTATATATTGTGGGCGATCCGGAGTGAAATCCTCCGTTAGATGGCGCTATGTCCACGGCTGATGGTACGCGTCTTTCATAGCAATCCAAACGAGCGGCTGGGGGAGAGGGGGGGGCATCCGATGCCACAGTTTTATTTATTTATGTTTCCGTTGGCGCGAAAATACGCCCTTTCAATGCTTTCCCGGGTGTTATCCTTGAGGCACGGCACAGGCGCACGAGGGTCGACTGGGAGGAGGTCATCACGCGCCTATCATGGACGGCGGAAGCACGCGACTATGTATCTCAAAGGGTCCGCTCAAAAACACAAGGGGCGCAACACGCCTCGCAGGCCTTAGCAGGCCTTTACCCTTTTACTGCTGCCAAACATACAAAACACTAAATCCAAGTAGTACTGCCCCAAAAACGTTGGCGCGAATCTAACGAGGTTAACTTTGTCTCAGCAAGCGCAATGTACTGCCATTTTCAAAATGATAAACCTCCTTTTCACGGAGGGAACAGGGATTCGAATTCCCTTGGGGGGTATAAATTATAGCAGTGTTCAAAAACTCTTTACAAAAATAGGATCTTTAAAATACTTATATAGTCTAAACATGTAAAAAAAACTTATTGTTATCACAAGTTCTGTAATAATATAATAAAGTTTCTTTTTTTTCACACATTATTATTCGTGCATAAAATAAACTTACTTCCTTGTCCGCGTGTTCTTGGCCGGGCGGCGGACGCAGGAAAATATCCTTGATACAGTTCTTGGGCTCCGAAGACTGCTTCAGCCAAAGGTGCGCAGCTCTGCGTCTGAACCACGCGTCCAAGGCGTTGCACCTTCTCCGGACGGCATTACCATACAGGGCGGCAGTAACGTAACGGCGAATAAAGAGTTAGCCACAGGTCTATAGCTCGAGCACTGTCACACTGGTCCCCTATCTATGCAGAGGGCGTTGTACTTTCAAGTAACCGGCATCAGAAATAGCCAAAACACAGCAAACGACCGGAGCCAGTCTGCCCCGGATCGGCAGTTGCAAAAAATAACATGGTTGAGTGGATTTTTTTTGGTTTCCGTCGAGAGTGCAGGCAGGACAAGAAAACCAAACTCCTTTCTAACACCGCAGTATGGAAAAGCAAAACACGTTTTGCTAAAAAAAAGCTGAAACGCGCCGTGTGGGCAATGTACACACCATAAATTTACAGTCTTCCCGCCGACAACTATTACGGGGGACCATAGTAAATAGGACCAAACGTTGTTAGTAAAAATAGGTAAAGTATATAGGTATTTGCGTGTATCGTAGGTCGTACTTACTATGGTCCCCTGTATTAGTCAGTCCGTCCACGCCAAGTGACCTATGAGCGTCGTAACCGCTAAGACTCTGACAACTCACTGGCGGAGGAAAAAAATATAATGGTATGTATGAGTAGCGAGTACATTTTTTTTTTATTAATTCAAAAACGTCAGCTGTGAGTTCGATCAAATTAATAGTCGATACTCATCTTTGCAAGCTGCGTGATATTCCGGCCGCGCTTTTTTCAGATGTTTTCCTCTTTCAGGGTATAGGTCAATGACTCATTTTCTCTTTTTTTAGTACAAAAGACAGTTCCGACATTTCCAAGTGGCCATCCCGCTTGCGAAAAACAAGCCGACCGACGACGGAGCAAGCAGCAGCAGCAGCACAAACGCTGGAAGAGTCACGCTGAATCGGACCAGTGCACAAAACAAAATCGACACCAGCACCTATATAGCAATAGGGCGGTAAGCAATACAAATATCGACAGAACGCAGACAGCAGAGAAGCGCCGGGGTCGAGCTTTGCCGGGCGATACAAGCCTTTCTGCGAGTACATAGCGCACCCGCAACCGCACCAGCAATTCCTTGCTGAATAGACAGACACGATTGCCATATGCACAAGACACAGACAACCAGACCGACAACATTTTACCCGACACGTGAACATTTTGCTTTACGTGCGGAGTTGCACCAACACACTGCGAGGCCAGCCAGCCACGGGGCTCAACGCCACCCCCCCCCCACACACACACACGCATATCGTAATGACAGACAGGCGCGGCTATGCCACAGAAGCACGGTTGTTTCTTGTTTAGACAAACGAGTTAACCTTAAAGAACCGCAACAAAAATTCCACACTAATTTCAAGCAGTTAGTCCCCAAAAACATGGGTCCAGCTCTAAAGGGGCTGCTGACTTGACACACGACAAACAAGCGGAAATGTACGCAGCGAGTTCGTGTTTACCCAGATCCGCACAAGAGACGGGTTCTACGATAGAGGTAGCACTTTTTGGCTTTTTTGTTTCAGGATGACGGGGCTCCTTAACCCAAAATCGTCGGAAACTCCTTGGTTTTCAGTCCGATTATTTTGTATTCCTAGGCCACATGGGTTTGTTCATCGGGTTGCACTTTTAGTTTACTCGAAAATCAGTTGGTGGGTGAGGTTCAGAGCGCCCTAAAATGAGGACTCAGAAAAAAACGGGCGCACCTCTATCGTAGCATGTGTCAAGAAAAACAATAAAATAAAAACAACAAAAAAATCGCACCTATCTTGGTCCACCTGCGACATCGTGTATCTAGTCGAGGACGAATCCACCTCCCACACCGCCGACGACAACACCGAATCGACCTCGCCGCCCCCCGCATCAGGCCCCGAAGGAGGAGAGTCCCCGAACGGGTCGGCCTCATCGTCACCACCGCCGCCACCACCACCACTACCACTACCACCACCACCGCCGCCACCGCCACCGCTACCGATAGGAAGGCCTCTCTGGAAAGCCTCTCGCTTATTCTTCTTCTTGCGGATGACTAGCCAAGCAACGGTGTGGCCGCCGACTAGCTGGGGTCGCCCCTTGTACTCTTGCACCTTGCGGGTTCCATTATTTAGAAACATATTTTTGGTGTTGTCGGGGCAGGGAGGGCGGGCGCGAAGCAGCGGTCAAGGTGGTAGAGGTACTTGACTATTTCGCACGGTAGACTCATTCTGTCGAGCCCTCGTTCTTGCAGCGCTGGAAACCCATTTCAGGCCTGAGAAATACAGGGGTACGGGGTACCATAATGCCATAGTCTAGGCGTGAATAGATAGTACGTATGATAAGCCAAGTCATTACATGAAGTCGGGTATGTAGGGGGCAGACAATGAGCGCTGTCCACAGATGCGTACTGAGGTGGGCACGCACGACACGGTGTTACTTGTTCAACAGGAAGAGCCAATTCGCGCCAGCAGGGTTTGATGCGTCCACGTACACGGGGGGGGGAGAGCATCTACTTTGCATCGAAAATCCTTCCGCTAATCGTTTACAGTTGCAGAAATGACCCCACAAAAAAATCCAGTAGTCTCCCCCCCCCAAAACAAAATGGGAGCAGTTATAAAGAGGCTACCGTAAATATTAAGGGCGGCCATAGTAAATAGGACCAAATATTGTGACTACAAATGGGTAAATATATACCGGTAGGTTTTTGTGTGTACCATAGGTCCTGTTTACTATGGTCCCCCGTAATAGTGCTTTTATGACACCGAAGGGGGCGCGACGGGCGGGCGGGCTTCGACAGAGAACAGACAAAACCAGCAACATCGTCACTCGATATTTAACATCGACGTTCGACTTATAACATCGATATTCGATATTTTTAATCAAACCGTGTAGACATGACTTGCCAAGCCTCCGACGAATCCTGATCATATCCGGAAAAAAAAAATCAGCAACAACGATATCTGATATCCGATATTTGCATTGCAACAAAAAAAGTGACACCGAACGGTATATAAAACGTCGCTTGCCTTGGCCCGGTGAACCCTGACGATGTCCCCCACCATTATGGGTCCCGGCAGCTTGGTCTTCGAGTAATCGAAAAAATTGCACGGCACAGCGTTATCAGCCTGGGTGCAAGTCTCGTCCAGAAGGCTCACCGAGATGGTCGCGTCTCTGCCCTTGGACTGGCGGCGGTGGCTGAAGGCTGATACGACCCCGTAGATATAGGCCTTCGCTACCGGCGGCCGGAGGTTGGCCAGGCTTGTGTACGTATACTTCCCTGCATAGCAGCAACAGAGCGTAAAACACATATATACCAGGGTATTAAAGGATTTACCCGCGGCCCCTGTATGACATGGGGCAGAGTGGTACGTGTTACGACCTAATTGCGGGCTAGATTTCAGAGGGAAATGAGCCATAAAGAATGCGAGAACACCATCATCAACATCATTGCCATCATCAGGTTAACCCTTCCCACGTCGGACAGACCATATATCCCCACTTGATGATCTAGATCTTTCAGGAAAGATCTGTATGATCTAGCTCGTGTTACCGGGTGGGGGCCGTACGATCTGCATGATCTAGCACATGCTTCTTGGGGTGGATCTGTACTAGCTACATTTCGTATACAGATCCCGCACAACACCCCCTAGCGGCAGATACAGGATCTGCTGTAGATGATCTAGATGATTTAAATGATCTAAATGATCTGTCCGAAGTGCATGTAACCCTTATACCACCCCCTGCAAAAAAATAACTCCACACTAATTCCAAGTAATTTGTCCCCACAAACATGGGTGCAGTTCTAGAGAGGTTATAATCTTTTTGGGGGACCAAGAGATTGCTACAAAAAAGGACGACAAATTTAAATCTTCTCAACCGTCTTACGAGTGCACAATAGAGTGGGCGCGCAACAGCTTACGCGTACGTATGCTGTTACGGGGGACCATAGTAAACAGGACCAAATATTGTTACTAAAAATAGGTAAATATTTATATGTTTGTGTCTACCGTAGGTCCTATTTACTATGGTCCCCCGTAATAGGAACTTGCTGCGCACGACCCAAATGTATCACCCCCCAACCACGCAGAGGCCGACGCTGTCACCGCCAGTTTTTGTGGTCACTCTTGTTCCCTCTCAAGCCCGAAAAGGTACAATGCGAGTGGGTTACAGAGGTTAGAGACAAGGGGTCTAGACGTGACAGCGGTCCATTTTTTTTTTGCTGGAAACAGAGTACCTGGATGAACGCAAAATGCAGATTCAAAATATACAAAAACTGGCAACACGGGAAATGACTGTACGTAACGGACAGAGAAGGCCTCGCCCAAGCAGCACACAGCGCAACGACAACAGGAAAACGTAAGCAGAGCCAGTACAACCACACCAACCGGGGTCACACAGGGGGAAGGTAAACACAGAAGATTTCTCTCCACCTTTCCTCCTGCGGTTCTTGCCT